>VFFE01007624.1:612818-688621 GCA_008921705.1 Burhinus oedicnemus | reverse complement strand
TGTGACCCCTCTACGCTTTTCCGCTTCCGACCCTCCAACGGGGCAAGTAACAAATTTGGCTGGCCTTGGTTGTTATAGCAATAAGTATAAGCAAGAGCCTCTCTGCATACCGTTCCTTGGTCTCAGTTATAAACATGGGTCTTATCACTCTGAGAGCGAACAGTTTTCTGCAAAACATGCTGTTAATTTCAGCAGTTAGAAGAGGCCTAGCTAAAAAGAAAAGTTACTGAACAAAAATTGGTCCTGTTTTACCTCAAACCAGGACAAGCCCCCATATGATAACTCCCTTGAGTGTGTTTCTCCGCTCAGTTTCTCTGAATTACCAAGGACAGAGAGTTTAGCAGTTAAATATACTTCCCTGTTAGACAGATTATAATACCAAGTGTTGCAATGTTAAGCTGGTCCTCCTCCCTTCTTTTTGGACTGTCAGGAAAACACAGCAATGCTACTGAGCACTGCCACTCACGCTTTGTGGCCTTGAACAAGCCTCCCTGTTTGTCCTGTGTGGAGCGAAGAAAAACATATGCAATATGACAGACCCAAGTATCCAAAAGAAAAATGAAAAGTCCTCAAGTCTTACACATATTATCAGAATAATCTTTTCAAAAGCAGGAAATAATCTTTCAAAAGAGGAAAAAGCCAGTGGATTTATCCAAAAGCTTTCAGTAAATGCTCAGCTCCATCCGCCAGTAAGCAATACTCCTAAACTGGCAGTCTGAGAAGAAAAACCTCTGTTAGGATAGCACTTTTCATTCTCATCACCAGAAAGTTTGTGCTGAATGTTGAAGACAAAAACAAAGCCTTCATTGAGGCAAATACGGAGAGTGCCTCATTCATGAGAGGAGAAAAGGAATCAGGAAGATAATATGACATTTTGCAGGCATGCAAATCTCACTGAATAGCAGTGCAAGACCACTTTTCTGAAATATTATCCGTAGTAAATTGCCTGCACACAGTCTATTCACAGATGTCTTTGCTCTGCCCATCTAAAGTAGCTATTCTCTCAGTAGTTTAAGAGTAAATACACACTTGTGACGCATCCAGATATCACTGACTGCATTCAAGTGTCTATCATACAAAAACACTCTTGAGTTCAGCGGGGCACTCTCAGGCACAGAAATTTTTTAGTTCTTAAAGGTCAGTAATGACAGCTTCATGTCACTGTTCTGTGCTGAGGATTTTTTCCATGCAAAGCTCTAGTGCCGTCCAAGAGAGTGGTACAGAACCAGCTCTCCCTGATGTAGAATTAACAGTTTTAAGTTAGCAATCTCTGTCTGCTCAAAACCAGCTGTGACATGGCCCCCAAATGACAAGAATCTGCCTCAAAAAATTCACTAGACTATCTGTTCTGTAAGACCAACTCCCTAGACTGTTGCAGCTTTCAATGGAAAACGTGAGCTGTTTATCGATAGGTCACTCTTCCAATTCTGAATAACTTCAGAGTTACATCTAGAAATAATTACAAAAGGTGGTTCTAGCATGGCAAAACCAAATATACTTCATAAATTCACTTAGGAGTCAGTGAGCCTGAGGCAAAGCGATCAGGGTAAGAAGAATGTGTCTTAGGCAGTGTCTTCAGTTCTCCAGCCTCCAAGCACAAAAGTATCTGAAGCTTTTGCTTAAGCTTCTATTGCATTTTTAAGTCTGTGAAGGGCCTGCTGCATTCTGTAGCACTACAGCTAAATTTGAGGTTTCTTGACACATTATTGTCAAGTGCATTGAGAAAGATGTTTCGTTGTGTAAAAGTGTATGCATACGTCCTCCCATGTTGTCCCTCAGTGGGACGTCTCCTCTACATTAAGGGGCTTGTGTGAGATACAGTTGAGTATCTTTGAATAACTGAAGAAAAAGGTAAGAAGTAAACTGTGGAAACTTGCAGGTGTTTCATCATCGAGTTTGTACCTAAAATTACTAAATTACATGCATCAGCATGAGGAAGAAATCGACAATTTCAGTGCCTGGAAAACAGTGGACCAACCATCACATGTCACGAGTATGGCTCACTCTCAGTAGGAAATGCAGTTTGGGGCACAGGCAGTGACTATAGCCAAATTTCATTTTTAAACATTGGCTCGCTACATGTGGCCAGTGAATAAAAGGTCATTGGATTTTCATATTCAAATTCAATCAATTAATCCCTTCAGGCCAGTTAAATGATTGCAAGTTAGAAACATGAATAAGACCCTGCATTGTGTAGAAAAATCACTACAGCATAGCTGCCATAAATTTGAACTACTTACATTCATAGAATGGAATGGAACCTTATTTATGTATGTTCTTAGGATGATAGGAAAATTCAAGTTGGAAAGGACCTAAGGAGCTCTCTAGGCTCCTGCTAGAGGTAGGGTGAGGAATAAGGTCAGACCAAGTTATTCAGAGCTTGTGAAATGGAATTCAAGAAAGCAACCTCTAAATGAAAACCAAGGGGCAAAATATCCCTTCCCCTTTGATTCTACCACTGCCACTGCTTAAAAAGACTGTAGAGAACTAACCTTAAAAGTACATTTCCAGCAGTCGTTTGTCACCTGTATTAATTTATTTGGTTCAAATTATATCAAATCCCTTGTAAAGGAAGTCATATGTATTAATAGGAGAACAGAGTTAGTGTCTGGGGAAAAAAAAAAAAGAAATACAGCTTGCTATTATTCATGACATTCATTAAAATAATCTACTGCTGACAAATTTGAAAAGTGATCCTTTGTCTCTCAGTGTTTTGATGACAAAGTACTGCTTAATACATTTTTTCATTTACTAAATGCTTTAGCAGCATGAAAATACAATAGAAAATTAAAGATTTATATTCAGGACAACTATTGATTTAAAGCACAGCCCTTTGAGGAAATAATCTGAATTCTGCTGTTTCAAACCGATGTGCTGTAGTAGCCTGTTTTGGAAATGATAAGCAGGGTGAGAACCTGCCTACTTTGTACTAGGCCCCTTTTGACAAGCATCCCAAAGACTGCGGTTTCAGAGCACGAATGAGAAAGCCTGAAGCACGAGGGACATACTCTATTGCCTCCGTAGTATGGGGAAGCAGGAATTTGCCCTTCTCATCTAATTTTTTGCACGCAGCACTGGTGTTCCAATACATATAACAAATGTTAAGAGGTTTTCTTTGGAATAAAATCTATTTGTACAGGAGCACAACTGCTTTCTGCTCTGCACGGTTCCCTGTAGGTAGGACTGTTCCCTTCTTGATGCTCTTTTAGCTTAAAGCACTAACAAACAGGAAATTACAGAAACAGAATTGGACAAATTGCTTAACTTCTGACTCCAGGCTCTGGAATTATCTGTATCTTTGCATTCACTGCAAACCGGTCAAAACAAATGAAGTCTGGTGAAACAGCACATTATATGGCCAAAGTGGAACTGAAGGACCTTCCTCATTTTAAAAAATTATAAGTGGTCATGCTGCATCTCTTCCATGAGTCAGATGAGGGAGGTCAATTTGTCAAAGCATATGATAGAGAGTCTGGAGGGCTCCCAATAGTTAGCAGCTATTTGGCCAACTATTTAAGATTTGGCAGTTAAATGGATAACTCTTGGGTGGTGGACAATGAACAGGAGGAAGAGCTCACACATCTCATACTGATCCAAGTTAGTTGTAAAAATCACACTGGACTGAATTCACCTCTGGCATGAATAGGAATACTTTTATAGAGAATAATGCAGTAACAAAACAGTTGAGCTTTTTCTCTGTTGTGAGCCGAGTTGATTGTGCTCAAGAACATTCACTGTACTACTCTTCTGTGGCATTAACTCTTTGTACCAATTTATACTTTTACCTTTCATGGTACCTATGGCAGTGGAATACCTATTATACTTCTGTTTGCTTGTTTTCATCACCTACCAGACAATTTAGATGGGAGCTTGAACTGCAAGAATTACAGAAATAATCACTCCCAACTTTTACCTTCGCTGTGTTCACTGACTTAACCGTCTCTGTCTTATAGCTCTGATCATCCTTGTCATCGATCCTATACAGCTTTCTTAGTTCTTAGATATTATTTTTAAGATGGGTCACCCATTATTATTGCACCCAATGTTCAAGACAAGGACATTCAAGAAACTATAAATATCTAAAACCTAAAGTTTAGAAAAGGTCCAATGTTACTCTGTAGCTTGGCTTCCTTGGGGGACACCAGCTTGAGTGGACAGTGAGTCCTTTCACAGAATTGGAGAATGGTTGAGGTGGGAGAAGACCTCTGGAGATCACCTCATCCAAACCCCCACTCAAGCAGCAATACCTACAGCAGGTTGCTCAGGACCATGTCCAGACAGCTGTTGAGTATCTCCAAGGATGGAGAATCTGCAATACCCCTGGGCAACCTGCGCCAGTTCTCAGTTGCCCGCACAGTGAAAAAGTGTTTCCTGACGTTCAGACAGAGCCTCCTGTGTTTCAATCTGTGCCCACTGCCTCTTGTCCTGTCACTGGGCAACACTGAAGAGCCTGGCTCTGTCTTCTCTAATGGAAATAAAATAAGACCATAAGCCTAAGCAGTAGGAAAACATGGAATCATCTTACAAGGGTACAGTGATTGACACTAAATGCATGTTTATGTATCACATCAATTTCTGAAGAACATAAATACTGCCTCACCATGTATTAGTCCTATTGCTTAATCTAAGCTATTTGCTTTCCATCTGCACAGGTTGAGCTGTATATTCTAGAACACAAAAGTTACTCTCTTGCATGGTTTCAGCAGGCAGATTCCCTGCTGGCAATCAATGGATGACTCAAAGCAAAGACAAAAGGCAGCCTTGTGTGAAAGTCTCAAGAATACTGTGTAACACCCTGCTGCCCAAGGCACTAACACACATTATCACATCAATTTAAGTTAACTTGAAAGAGTGCAGAGGATACTTTCATCTCTATTTTGCTCTATAGGAGCAAGTGGCACTATGTATGTTTAAATAATGCATTTATTCTTTCAAAAAGTTCGACATCCTCACAGATACATTAAAGCGACCTTAACCAGGCAGACAGATTGTGCATTCCTTCCCTTGGATCCTGCTTTTGCAAATAGCAGTAAAGAAGAACTTACGTACCATCAGCCTGTTAGGATTTGAGAAACCCACAACAATTTATTGTCATTTAGAGAATTATTCTATCACCCGATGACCCCTCCCCACCCAGGAAGCAGAATGGGGGAAAAACAAGGAAACACGAGGGTTGAAATATAAATATAGTTAATAGAATAAGACTAAATAATTAACATTAATAATACTAAAGAACCAGTATCAATCCCGATACCAATATAAAATACACAAGGATTACACTCAGCCCATTCTATCAGTAGAAGCTGTGCACTCCCAGCAGGGGACAGCCAATGTTGGACACTGCGAGCGCAACAGCTTCAGGAGGAAGGGAAGGGCTCAGGGGTCCGGCACTGGGGCAAGAAGTTCTCAGGATTGCAGCCATCATAGAAGAGAGAAAACTCCTCAGCAAACCTTCTAATTTATACTGAATGTGACGTTCATAGTATGAAATAATCCTGTTGGCCAGCTTGGGACAAATGCCTAGGTCTTGCTCCTCCTCATCCCCGCACCTGGCGAGCTCGAAAACACTGAGACCTTGAAACCCACACACCATAGCTGGCTATAAAGTAAATATTTTCACAAATTCAGACACTAGAGTCTTCTAAAAGTGCAGTTTTCCCAAGTATTAGAAGAGAAATTAGTCCTGTGTTGCTCAAACCAGGACACAGCCTCAGGAAACTCCTTTGTTGCTGGGGGGTACTCGCCTTTTTCTGGGGAGAGGCACTTCCTTGTGTACTCCCCTCCTCTGAAAATAACACACACTATGAGTAGAGAAGCTCAAAAAGGATGAAAATATTTCACTGCTTTGTTTACTTTAATTTGTGACCAATATACTTCAAAACACACATCAACACAATTTGCCTCATCGACCTGGTGTCTCCTACTGGCTATCACAGCAAATCCACTTACAAGAACAATGAGTTTACTTTTTATTTCTAAGACCTTTATGTATGGAACATTACGTTCAAAACTCTTCAGGTGAAAGCGACTGAAAGGGAATGACTTTTTGTTTCTTGTCCCAAGTGTCAGACACAAAGACAATAGGATAATTTTCTTCTCTCATTGCTAACTGGGATGAACAATTGGGAGATACGTATCCAAAAATATTTCTGTATGTGAAAATGCAGTTGTCACCTGGGAATTAGCTATGCCTATTTGTTATGCTGACCAACCACACAGTGACCAGTTTTTAATTCACCAAGAACCTTGCACTGTGCTACATGTATTTTAAAGCGCTACTAAAACTTGCAAAAGCAGGAACTAACCTTTCCAATAGGATATTGGTTCATGGTGCAAGAATCTTCAATTCTTATTCCCAGCCTGTTTTCAAATACATAGATGCACACATGTAACAAGTATATGTAACCTCATTGCTAAGCCTTGCAATAAACATTGCTAAATTTTATACAAGTATATGAAGAATATCTGAAGGGTGAAGGGTCTAGAGCACAAGTCTTTTGAGGAGTGGCCAAGGGAACTGGGGCTGTTCAGCCTGGAGAAAAGGAGGCTGAGGGCAGACCTTATCGCTCTCTACAACTACCTGAGAGGAGGCTGTAGCGAAGCCGGGGTCGGTCTCTTCTCACAGGTAACAAGCCATAGGACAAGAGGAAACAGCCTCGAGTTGCACCAGGGGAGGTTTAGATTGGATATTAGGAAAAATTTCTTCATTGAAAGGGTTGTCAAGCATTGGAACAGGCTGCCCAGGGAACTGGTTGAGTCACCATCCCTGGAGGTATTTAAAAGACGTATAGATGTGGCGCTGAGGGACGTGGTTTAGTGGTGGACTTGGCACTGCTAGGTTAACGGTTGGACTCCATGATCTTTAAGGTCTTTTCTAACTTAAATGATTCTATGGTTCTAGGATTCTAAGAAACTTCCTTTACAAAGTAAGTATAATAAGTAAACTTCCCTTTGCTTTTATTTTTCAAATCCAACATGTTTATAGGAGCTATTTAAATTCCCGCATCATCTTCTTGGTAGTAACTCCATGCAGTCTTTCTAGCTGTTGCATAAAACCCAACCAAACAAAACCAACAAAACCAAACCACTTGTTTCTTGCTGTAGATTATGACATTATGCTAAACTGGCACTGATTATAAACAAGACCACAGGTACTCAATATATTTGGTGCATGAGAGTTGGCTGTGATTTTTTTTACGAAGCATTGCAACTAAAGACTGCTTCACATAGTTTTTAGTCCAGTCAGTGTTAGGGTTACAGAAAGCAAGGGGACTTCGGGAGTTTGGTGTCTGCTACTGGGAGTATGGACTGGTAAACTATTCGTGTCCTTTGTTAACTGCACCTATAAGCATGTATTTATTCAGAATTTCTTACAGGAGATGATGACAAAGGAGCAAAGTCACTGGCAGAATAAAGCTTGAGCACTGTAATGAAAACACTGCTCTTTTCATTGCAAGTTTTGTCAAAAGTCAATCGAAGATACACATCTAACTTGTACATAGCTCAGAATACAAAGATCAGCATGCTGGTTAATTGCAAATTATTGATTAAATTTAAACAAACTCGGAGGTTTTTCCGGAGGTCAGCTTGGCTGTGGCATACCAGATCAGCTTCAGCAGACAGCAACTACAAGGCTAAATTTCTTTTTCCAATCAACTGATCTGAACATAGGCCACCAATCTAGCAAGTGCAATGTGTGTTTTTAAACTAACAGCCACAAGCAACCAGTCATTTCAGGAAGGACAGTATTTAAGAGCACAGTAAAAAGATACTTAAATTGTCCTAAATTGCAACAAGCTTACAGGCTATTTATTTGCACAACCAACATAGAATACCACAACAGTATCAGCCCAGCCTCTGGAAAAACTTGTCTCATATGCACAATGGTGACCTGCTTTGATAGTTATTTTTGGCAAGTTGTATCTAATCTATAGTCTGGAATTAGTAAATTGACTCGTAGTTTATAACCAAAAAATGGGGTTTGGTTACAGTTCTGCATAAGTATGCTTTCATTTTTAAAGGTTGGCAAAGACTTAATATCAGCATGTTTAGCTAAGACACTGGCCAGATTCTTCTGGGATCCGTGCTTGCATTCCGATAAGGGAAGTTCCCAGATTTTATTTCTAGCCCTTACACTGAAACTAGCCTGTGGCACAATCTGTCACAGCACAGAAATCAATACACACTCATGCTCCTGTTTGTCAATTCCATTTGATGGTCCATGCTGTACTGCCAGCATGGACCATCAAGGGACAAAGTCATGGAAACGTACTTGAGAGTCTGGAACAGGAGCCCCTGCAGGATTTCTGTCAGACGTGTGCAACTATGAGAAATTTACGGAGCAAGAGAAGCAATCTGCCTACCCATACACACTGATTGCACACCCCTTTAATCCAGACAGACCTCATGCATATTGCAGATAACTCCTCTTTCATTAAATAGCCCTCTCATTTGGCCACAGGGCCACAAAAGCCTACTCTTGCCATGCTCCTTACTGCCTAGTCTTAGAGCTCGTGCTCAACCAGTTTCTCTCAAGCCCGTAAGTTTTCTTACCACATCTTTGTCATAATTTACCCACCACCTCCTCTATTGATAGAGCTCTTACAGCTGTTTTCTGCAATTTAACCTTCTGGACATACATTCCGGCAGGAAGGCCAACTGTCTCCCACAAAGCTAGTTTTCAAAGCCAAAACCAGCATGGCTCTTGGATAACAGCAGCACCGTTTTAAGAATACACTTCAACTAAATGCAAATTCCAGAGTCCCTCCTCTCCAGAAGAGTATGAGATCTACTGGCCGCAGTTTATACCCAAGTATGCTAACTGTTAATAAGGTCAAAAATAAAACCCAAGAAGCTTTGATACTAAAAAAGCTCACCCTTGCCATCAATACTTATCAAGGCCCCTACCTTGAAGTAATGCCTCTCTGAGGGCTGTCTAGATCTGCCACCCACAGCTACCTTCTGTCCTGAACATGCCTTAAACGAGTTTTCCAGCTCCCTTTTGAAGAGCAGAGCCAGTCAACTCCAGGTATGCCTGCTCCTTCCAGGTGCAGCCATAAGGGACAACTAGAACCACGCAGTACTGATTGGTAAGGTTTTTCGAGCATGTGGCTTAAATACTACCTCACGCATAAAGGTAGGTTAAGTGAAAACCCCAGCACGGTACTCCTCAGCCTTGGGGCCTTCAAAAGGCTGCTAACAGAACATACAGGCACAGAACAGAGGTGTAAAAATACTCATGAAAGAAACAGTGATAGGATCGCTGCTGAAAGTCTGGTCAGGGAAGCGCAAAGGAAAGGACACCTACTTCTCTGTTCTAAGGGGACTTTTTCTTTAAGTGTTGGTCTACGGCCTAGTCTGTGTCAGCATGGTAGAGTTCTATGCGCCTTATATGGTTTGTTCTGAAATGGATGGTTCTTTTAATGACTTCACAGATTTTTTTCATCCTATAATCACATAAGAACATTTTCACATCATTGTCTTCATTAACCAAAATCATCAGTGCACAGGAGAAATATCTTTGGCACAACTTTGCTGTGAAAATCTTCACATGGAATTATTACTAAGTGACTTTACATTTTATTTTAATTTCCAGTATATATCCTAGTCTGTTTTAGAAGACAGAATGCCTTGCTTAACACCTCACATCGTTCTGTTGCCTTGTACTTCAATAAAATGATTTCCAATTATGAGACTGCTGGTTTGATGCTGGTTTTACACTCTTTCTGGAGAAATACAAATGGGGTTAAAACAAGCCTGGTAAGGGAACCAGACCCTGATAGGCTACACAGAATTCTCCCCCTCCCCCCCCCTTTTTAGAGTTCAAAATGGTGAAAAGAAAATCAGAAAGTCTTCCGCTTGTTTGGCAACTAACAGAAAAATATTTCTGTTGGCACTTAGCAACACTCTGAATCAGAATTTTTAGTACAGAATCAGTTTACAAAGCCTATGCTGTTACTCCAAGCTCTCCGCAACAGTTTTACTCCAGCTTCTTGCCTTTTAGAAATCTTCAGGGCTGAGAAATTTTTCAGGAGACTCCACTCAAGAAAAGATCTCCACAGCTTCCCTTTGGGATACTGCTCTTTCAGAGTATCTTGCTTGTTTTTTTAAAAAAAAGAAATTCAGAGAAAAGACAGATAGCAATAAAAATGCCTCCACAATTAACATGGGAAAATGGAAATAACACACTTATGTAAAATGACTGTAGTATGTTGGGGTTTTTTGCTTTATGATAGAAAACAGATCTGTACTATCTGCACACAAAAATGAGAAAATTATTATTTTCCGTCAGGAAGGATTTTTCAATGATGAGCATGATTTGTACACTTGTTAAAAAGCATGAAGTAAATTATTAATGTCGAAATGGGTAAAGTGTAAAGTTTGTACCTTCTCAGAAGCATAGCTGTCCTCTACTGCCGTCTGAATTCATGTAGTCTCTCATCTAGTGTGGCTTAGAATTAAAGCAAGGAAGTTAAGATCTGACGTTGCTTCAGTTCAGTAGAAAGACAGTAATTGTGGATCCTGATCCTGAATATATTCTGTAACTATCTAAAAACTTCTTGCCTTATTAAAAAACAAAGAATGGTAAAAGGAAATAGCTGACAAAACAGTTTCAAGGCAGCTGCCTAGCACTTTTTCTGGTAATTAGCTCAGTTTAAAGACTTCAAAAATATACAGACAACTTATTAAATACAGAAGAATGACATTTTCTACATTCATAAAACTATAGTTCAGCACTTGTAAGCCCTCATGAAGGCCTCTAGCCCTCATCCTAACTAGATATGGTAGTTTAACACCTAAAAAGGGGGGGCGGGAGGGGCAGATTTCTACTGTTGATTTATCAATTATGGCATTTTCTATCAGACCAAAATGATGCATGTAGGCTTTGAAATACATAATCCCAATGCCAGTTTCCATAGTTATGAAAAAAGGGCTATTCTAACAATAAAATCAGTTTCATGTTCTGGTGTTCCACTTGACTATCTAGCTCCTCAGTTTAAGGGATGCGGCCTGAGGCCACAATCATAATAGTGAGCTATATAGAACACTGGCAATAAAATGAGTATAGAATTCTCGTAGGAACTGAAAAAAAAAATAAATCTGTATGCACAATGCATTAAATTGGAACGGTAAGTGTACCTCATGAGTCTCACGATTTACCTTTCGTAAGATCTTTAGCAGATAACTGAAACCTTAAGCCAAAGTTCACATATGGTTTATCAAAACATACATAAAAACAATTGCCTGCTTACCTACAAGAAACATTTCTGATTGTCCTTCAGTCACAAGAATGATTCTCTATGGGCCACGTGAATCTCAGGCGGAGTCTTGGCTGATTACAAGAAGCTGCACATGGGCATAAGGAGACCTGCTGCTAAACAGCAACTTCCCGCTGAAGAGCAAAGTACTGCGCTCACAGGCATTCTGTACTTTGGCAAGCTCGGTCATCAGTGAAATGCCATTTACATTTTTTTATATCTAGAAGAGTAATTGGGTGAGCAGGACCCATCAGACTACAAGCTTCCCATCTCCACAAGACCGAAATATACTTAGCAGCTATCCTGACGGGAAACTGGAGATAACTTGGCAGTTGTGCTGTAGTAGCAACACATCACTGCTTTTGAATTGCACCACCAAGTTCAAAGAGACAAACGCTTTGCCCTACTACTGGAAGGCAGAGAGCACAAACTTAGAAGACGATTACGCAGTATTTGTCATTTTTAAAAAAAGAATGACTGCAGTGGAAGCACTGAGAGCTCCAACACTGTAAGAAGATTAGAAGATAAATACATTTTGAGCAAAAATGGTTATGTCTTGAGTACGTCACGTAGCACTACTGCAGAAGTCTCCAACATAGCACAGGACAGGTGTGTTCGTATCAGTGTGGTACTGAGCAGGAGTTTGTTACGGCTGAGCTGCTCTTAAATCCTGTGCTCTGATGAAGACACTGTGTGGGCACATCTTGTCACGGGTGTGGAGAGCTCAGGCACCTGTTACTCAAGCCTGCGCTTGTACTGACGATTCTCGTAGTTTGGCTAAACTGGAGAAAAAGGAGTGGAAAGACACAATGGTTGTTTACAAATACAAATTTTTAAAAGGGGAAACTGTAAACAGTTCAACAACTAAAGAGGTATTGAAGAGAAATCAATGAGACAACTGAACATGGATGAACTTTCAAAGGAAGTGATGGACGCATGCAGTTGACAGAACACTCAACACCATTACATGGAGATTTATTTCAATATTGGTATTTGATTTGAAAGGATGACCAGGCAGGTCTAATTTCTCTCTCTACTGATTTCCATGTAATTTCTATCTCTCCTCCTTTTAAGTTGCAATAGGATGACATTTCAAACATGAGTGCTCTGCACAAACTCCAGAAGCTACTTGTGCCAGTGGGAAGGGAGACAAACAGCATCTGAATGAACGGAAGGGAGTATGATCGAAATTTCAGCCTCCTGTTTTTTTCTGAATGCTCGCTGTTCTCCTTTCAGGTCTGGAATGTTGCAGATTGACATATCTCTGGATTTTTTATGTTGTGATTCTTTTCTCCTAGGATCTATGCCCTACTGGTTCTGGGAAACTTGTGACCTCTGCATTTTTAATTAGAACTCGTAACTTTTTCCATAGCAACATATTTTGATGTCACAAATACAGAATCTGTCAAATCAAACAACTTCTGGTCAGATGAAGTCCAAATACATATAAATGCTGAGCAGCAACAGGATGCATGATATGACACAGTTCAGAAAAAAATGAAAATAGACAGCAAAAGAGGGATGGAAGTCTTGGCTTTGGTTAATTTGTAAGTTTGATCTTTGTAATTAATGAATCAATACGAATATAAAAGAATTACAGTGCATGCTGAACTGGTTTAGACGAATTCTTAAAACTAACTTCTTTGTAGTTGAGAATAGATAAAATGCAGCTATCTGATTGGTGTGCCAGTACTCACATGGTACAAAGGAAGTGAACTATTCTCAGGAAATATTTTAGATGTGGAAAAAGCCTTACTCACAAGGATGAACTGTATAAGCAGGTGGTGAAAGAAAAAGAAATCCTCTGCAACAAAACCTGAGTTCAGATATTAATATACCCAGGAATAATGCAATTCAATATGATGGGTTAAGAAAAATAATTTAGTATAATACAGCAATTATATATGTGTTTTTTCAAAAATATTTATTTATGATACATACCTTGTATGTGCCAAAAAATATTTCCTTCAATAAGAAAAACTAGGAATTTTTGTCATTCAGATATACTATTTATGTGTTACTATAACTCATTCACTGATTCTCGATTACAGACGTTTTTTGGTATTACTGTTCTTGACATCTACGTGAGCTTTTTAAACATATTCCAGCATCAGTGGAGACTCACACAGAATAGTGTTTCCTGTCACCTTTTCCTTGGAATTGCCAAGAAAGGCATTACCAAATTTCCTCTCTAATACGAAAAAGTCTTATACAAAAATAATATTTTCTGATTAACCAGAATTTTGTTCACTCTTACCATAGTCAGGTACTTGTGTTTCCTTTTCCTCCTTTAAACTAAGATTCAGCTTCAGACTAAGAAAGCATCTTTTAGTGCCATTACTGATACCATGCAAGACAATCACTCTTCTGCAAGGACATCCATATGTAATTCATTGTCAGGCCAGCAGCCAAAAGATAGAAATGTGCTCATTAAGTTTTTTAAAACAAATGTTGAACTGCATTAACATCTTCAAGAAGAAAAGGCAAACACCAATGTGGGAATAGCTGCTTTTCCCCCCCCCCCTCTGGTTAGCGTTAGACATATGATTACTGTCCCTTTGTGTATTCCATCTGTTTCCACTTTCCATAAAAAACACTGGAATATTAAGTTAAACTTGGCGTGTTTTAACCTTGCATTGCAAATAAGGCCTTTCTGGGGTTCCTGGATCTGGCTATCACAGGCACCCTGCCTGAGTACGTGTTGGGGGAGAGGGGCACAAAAACCACAATAAGATATCCTAGCAGATATCTGGTATTCCCTCTCCTCTGTCTCTGGTATAAAAGAAAAGTGACCAAGTTCAACATTCCAGAAAATGTACTTTGGTAGCCTGCAAGACTGTCTGAACAGAGTATGAAAATAAATGACATTACACAATTCAGATTTTCTACTTTAAAATGAACTGCTCTATTTGTATAAACTCTCCTACAACTGTCAGAAGAGGTCATTTTTCAAATTAAATGCTTCATCTCACCAATTTAAAAAAAAAAGCAAACCACTGCTGTGAAAACTTTGATTGCCAAAACCCACAACATTTTAAAATTTATTTAAAACCAAGATGGAACAATTTAATAAATCTACTGCTACATATAACATTCATTTAAGCGATTTGACAGCTAGTTTGCTGGTATTACATATGAGATAGAGAAGGAGCATCACTGTATTTATGTATGCCTCAAAAAGGACCATATTAGTTTTCAAAACCAAATAGTAAAACCGGAATATTTTGGAGTTAGAGAAAAAATTTCCAGGGTTTTGCCTTCCAAGTCTAGATTGTTCAAGATTATGCCTGCAGCAAACAGGCGTGTCTTCTGTCTAAGCAGCTTGGTGAGAGAAGTTGAAACTGACCTTGCTTTTTACAAAATCGCCAGCATTTATTCACTTACTTTCTTTGCAGTTTTCCCAGCTATTTCCATAGATCCTGGCTGCCTCATGGGTCCTAAGGATGCCATAACCTTAAACAGTCTTATAAATTTAGAGGGGGAAATGATCTGTCTCTTGTCTTAAGCAGAGAGCCTAGAATGTCTATGACGATTTACCAGCAAAGCTGCTGAAAAAAGAGCCAAGATTCAGGGGTCCCTGACCTTTCCCAGCCCTCCTCCACCAGTATCAGCCTGCAGCCTGTTCTGTAAAAGTTTCTGCTCACCCAGGGAGCAAAATTAGAAATCTTCTCCAGGGACACTCTCTCTTTCTTCCACCAAGCCACTCATCAGTCCAATAAGGCATGGAAACCAGAAAGAAAGGAGTGAGTTAAAAAAATGTATGTCACTCAGTAAGGGTTTCCCACAGGAGAGGGTAAGTGCCCAGACATGCAAGGAGAGTCTCACGCTGCCTCGTCAGCAGAGCCCCAGCCTTCACGCTTCAGCCTTTGGTGTTCCCAGTGGGCTGTAATGGTGTAGAACCAGTGCCAAGCACTTTCCTGGTGACCTATGAAGTGTGTACGTACAAACATGTTTAAACTGAGTAACATCAGCACTTAACAAGTGTTCAGATCCTCTCATCCCCACCGTTCATACAAATGTGCATGGCATTTCATTAATGGCGTACTTTCTCCAAAAATTTTTGGACTGAAGACTGCTGTGTAAGGCTTTTTGAAGGCCAATGATAACCATATCGTTTCTTGGAAAAAACTCCTGGTTAGTGTAGTCTCATTTTTACCCTAAGTCACCACAGATCAAGGTAAAATTGATAAACGTGGAGAATTTTCCAATAAACTAAAAATCAGATATTAAAAATAACAACTGCAGTACACATATTTTTTTGTAGTTCAAGTCACTAGTTGTTGGGTTATGATTAGCCTTTTTTAGTGAAACCTATGAAAGAGTTTGCCTATCCAATCTTTGCGACCGCTTCTAATTCCTGTCACAGGTTCTGCCCAGGGAGGACGTGAGGTTTAGAGAGATTTTGCACCACCTAGTGAGCCACTGGTGCCTGCAGCAGCAAGAGGGGAAGCAGCTGCTAGCTCAGAGCTCCAGATGTTTTGAATGGATAAAATGTACTCTCAGCACAAAATTCATGGACAGTTTGGAAACTGCTGTCCCAGAAACACAGGTATGCTCATGTTCTTGCAGCAGCCCAGTTACAGCCTCCGCACCATGAGAATCTCCTCTGTTTGCTTTAAAACTGCTTCCCGCTGGTGGTGCTGGACCCACCTAGTGCTTGTATTGGGAGAGGCCTTGGCAAGCCACTATCCCGCAGGCTCCTGGGGGCAGCCACATTATGTGCACGGAGGTCTGAAATTATAATAGACTTTACTGCATGAATGTGTGAAGACACACGACGAAAGCCAGCGTGCACGCTCTGCTCAGTGGGCTCTCACACCAGCAAGGAGAAGCCTGGTCTGAAAAGGTCCGATGAGAGTACAGCACAAGCCATAACACAAGCCTGCTCTGGGCTGGGACTACATACAAGTCACAATATTTTTCCTTAAATAATCACAGAATATCTCAAATTGGAAGGGACCCATAAGGATCATTGAGTCCAACTCCCTGCTCTGAGGGGGATGGAATAAAACTAAATCATATGACTAACAGCATCACCCAGAAATATACATATAAATCAATATATAATATATATTATAGAATACAATGTAGTATGCATAACATTATATGTTATATATTACATACATGTAATCACCAGAAGTACACCTGGATGTAAGAATTACTCTCTCACTCTTAGAAATCCTTGTACTACAGTAAGTATCCACTATTTTTCTGTACCCTTTTACTCTTTTTTGTGCTTACACTGACAGCCACAGGTATCTCAGGTAGCCAACTGCTCTCTGCTCACAGCTTTAAGTGCTGGTGTACTGTTTGTCCAGAACGGAATAGTATAAAAGCCACATGTGAATAAGCAACATGAAAGCACGGTTTCCCTCCTCCCTTTGTGGAGGCAAAAGGCAAAAAACTTGAATGGAAAGAAAATGTCCACTTTCAACTGTCTTGTTCAATGTAAAAGCCGCAAAACTCATAATTTGACTTCCTTTTTCAGTGAATTCCATATTACACTGTGGCAAGTAAATGTAACAAATATTTAACTTCCCTCCAACATAAAGTGCCTTCACAAAAGTAGTGAATCAGACCAAATATCTGTTTAGCTAAATATCTTGCTTCCTACAATAATGTCTAAAGGGTAACCATGGAATTGTATAAGACTAGGACATACATGCGTTAAAGGGCTCCAGAATATTCTCTCACTCTCCAGAAACTTGCATTTTAGGGGTTTCTTAAATCAGAAGTCAGCATTGGTCCTCCCTGGATTTCCTTTCCAGAAGTGTGTTCATTTTCCCTTGAACCCATACAAATTTCCCATGCTCGTAACATTCTACAGCAACGGGAAGAACCGTCATCTTCTCTTTACTCTGAGAGTGGCTTTTGTTGCCCCCTACTTCCCATGTTGTAGAAAGCACACTAGCATTACCTTTGCAATGTCCCTCACGACTTAGCAGAATTCTCTCAGATGTCTCCCTTTTCCCCCATTATTTTACTCCTTTCCAGACAAAAGTGTTCAACTCATTAGGCTGCTTCTGCATGAAAAATAATTGCCTACTCTTCATTGTCCTTCTCACCCTTCTTTAAACCTTTTCCAGTTCTACTATCTTCCTAGCAGAAGGAAGCAGTGGAACGAGAACTGCACATGTGTGCACGGGGAATTTTTACAGCGACAGAATTTATTCTGCAAGTCACCTTGCTTTTTTTTCACCATTACAGACTAATTAAAAGCAAAAAACTCCTGATTTTTAATAGTCAGCTCAGAGCCAATTACTATAAATGTAAAATCAGGTTTTTGAGTTATTTTGTTGTTGTTGTTGTTTGGGGTTTTTTTTGTTTTATTTTTTGTTTGTTTGTTTTTTTATCCTGGTACGTCACTTCACATTACCTGCACTGACCTTTATCTTTCCTTTCATTTGACACCTGATGTAACAACATCCTCCTGTAATTCCTCAGGGAGACTGAAGACTAGAGCCTACCATGAAAATGGAGGCTCCTCGTTATGTTCCCATTCCCAATCACTTATGAATGCTGATGAGCCTGGGGTCAAGACCCCTGCAGGACTTCTGGAAATGGACTATTTCATCACATCTTGTTGCCTACCTTCTAAACCATTCATTTCAGTGTACAAGGACTCTGCTCTCACAGACCATGACAGCCTGGAGGCTTCAGTACTGAAATGTGGTTTCTGAAATATATCATTATGATTTTGATATCATTTCAGACTAGAAAATTTTAGAATGTTTTTGTTTCCATTTAAGTGTATTTCCCATTAGCATGCTTTAGCATAACCAGGATTTTGCACGTCAATTGTTCAGCAATAACTACGTGACTTTTACCCCAAACAAGCCAGGTAACAAGGTAGCTTATTCCCTGCTCTGCAGCTCCGTCTTCAATGCCGAAGGCTCGTGTCGAAGGACAGCCTCAGCATGCCGCAGGCACGGAATTCAAGTACGCCGAAGAGAAGTATAACTAGGGAGTGTTCACTGAACCAAAACTTGTTGCAGTTTTAATTTATACAGTTATGTTACTTACAGAACTTCCATAATTAAACACTGTAACAAGAGACATGTACTACTGTATGTAGTTATAGTTTATATAGCATCATTAAATATTTATAGCTATGCAGTTACAGTTTACCTGTCACCAGACAACTTCAGTTCATGGAGACATCACATTAAGGACAAGCAAAATTTTACTTGAAAGTCCCCGAAACAAGAAGAAAAAACATGCTGCAGCAGTAGATCGCTTTTGTCACTAACTAGAACAAATAGTAAATTTCCTGTTTATAGTCAGAGAGACTGAGGAATAATTTTTATTGAAGATAACTAGTTTTACAGCTGATCCATAAATCTGCAGATTGCACAAAGTCTCTGAATTATGCTTTGTCAGTAAGTGGAAACTAATGGTGTCTCCTCAGAGAAAGACACTTGTATTCCTCCACAGCCTACAGCTGTAGTTCATACGCTGCGGCAGAAAGAAAGGGGAAGGGCAAGGGCCAAGGGCAAGGGGAAGAGAGAACAACAGGAGAGGAAAATGAAGAGGAATCGTGGAGCTCCTCCGCCTCCTCTGCTTTTGCACTTTGTGAGGAAAACAGATTACATAAAAACTATGAACCTCAATTCTACGCTATAATTTTACATGTATTTTTGTGAGGAAGTTAAACCATTGAACAACTAAATTAATAAAAAATAGTGACATCAAAATTTACCAGTGTTGCCAATAATTTCCAGGGAAGTTCCTCTCTCAGCTGATGTAAACAATCATAGTTCTACTGCATTCTCTATATGTCTTCACTTTAAATCTTTTCAGACAATTTTAAATCAATGATTGAAACACCTAAGTTTTGCGTGGTTGATCTCAACTGTGGAATTCAGAACCATGTGCTAAGATTAAATGTACCGCAACACGTGGGGAACAAGGCCATCCAAAGCAATGATCACGCCACGTGGAGGGAAGTTTAACTGGCTCAGTCTAACCAGCAAAGACTACCCAAAAAGTGGCAATGAGGCTAGAGCATATCCGAAATGTTACAGCTCACCGGGAATTGGGTATTTTACTCAAGTCTGTAAGGAACCATGTAGGATTCACAGCCTGGAACCACTCTCAACCACAGGCACCTGCAACTTCGTTTTCAAAATTCTCTATAGCCCCCACTCATTGGAAATGCGGCAGTGAATGCATCCGCTTGCCCTACAGCGCTTGCACTACAGCATACTGCGCTCATTCCCTACGCCGCCTCCATTCTTACTGCACTTACCCAGGAAGCAAGAGGCACAATGTGAATTTCTTCTGTAAAAACATAGTAACATACATCTCCCGTCTTCTGAGAGAGTGTTCTAAATGCCAACCTGTTACGTTAGGAGTGGGCACTAGTGCAGAAGAGAGCAAAGCAAAGCCCACCCCGTTATTTCTAAGAACCTCCAACCTACAGGCCAGCGCTAAGCATATTCTGAGAACGTTTGTTGGATGCAATCCTCTTGGGATCGCAAGACGTGATCACCACATTTCTAGAATCTGACCCGATTTACCTACTGAGAAGCTCAGGGAAGGCGACCACTTCATTTCAGAGCCTCATGGCTCTATGTGCTGAACAGCTAAACTTTTCCAAGATTGCTGCGTCTCTAGGGACTTAATTAACTTTAAAATAAAAGAGTAAGATGACAGCTGATGGTAGTGCAGTAGATATGCAGAGGTTTTCCCACATCGCTATTTTAAAATTAGGTGACCAAACTCAGCCCTCTGATTTTTCTGAACTTTGAATCTGGCTCTTTATGTAAAGTCTTTTGAATATGAAAGACCACATACAAATGTCACCTGTTATCTAGGCTGGATGGGACATGGTATTTTCAGCAGCATTATATTTTTATAGAACTTCTTTAAGTCCAAGATTCCTTAGGATTTACATTGTAGTTATGTGTCTGTGTCCTCTGGGAGTCTTGGCCTGAGAACTTTCTGTTGTGGTTTTGTTCAGTATTTGAATTAACATTCAGTTTCTTTTTTCTGTCATGGAGTCATGCCCCCCCCCAAGACTGAAGTTTGGGTTTCTTTACCCCTCTTTGGAGAACTTATTATCTGACATTAATCCCTTGAGCCTACAGATCAACCATCCTGGCATATTTAAACCCTAAAATTTGAAAACAATCAAACGAGCAATAAAGGTGAAACATGACACTATCTGCGAATAAATGTTACACCGATGGATCAGCTGGTGACATTTCAGGAGCGATATGGCATTTGTTCTCATCTCCTAGTGGCAGTCAGTGAATCTTATTTTTCTTTTCAAGGGAACGACCACAGGTAATTATTTGCTAATGCTAGATGGCTAAAATATACCAGTCTATCAAAAGTTGAACACGGTGATCTGCTACATTGGAGTTTAATTTTGTAGAAAGAAAGTCACTGTTCCTCGGGATATTAACTCCTAGAAATGCCACTCCGTACTTCATTGTTTCTTGCCTGTAAGGACGAGTGCAGATTTTAAACAGAGGCAATCATCCTTTTTTTTTTTTTTTAAGTGGAAGACACTGCAGAATTCCCTTCATTAAACAGCATATGCAAATAAGAAGCATAACTTCAGAGTATCCAGAAAAAGGAACAAAAATCTACAGTTGCTGTGTCTGGAGGGCTGCAGATCACAGAATCACTTCACCCACAATAAAAAGATGAAAAAGAAATAGAATCCAGCAACCTGTGATACATAACCAGATATTTACATTTCAGTCTAATAATTTTGGAAGACCCACAGGTATAGTCTAGACAACAGACTTCTTTACCAGAAACAGCATCCAAAGAAAACCAGAGAATTCTGTACTTCAGGTTTACTTTCCTTAACTTCCTTAATTGCTCTGACTGCATCTGAAATTACTCCATGTTTTACACTGCTTATTGTTCTTACTTTTAAGAATTTCAAGGGACAGTTGAATACCATGAAATGTGATAGCAATTGTAACAAAAATAAAAGCAATACCTTCAAAACATTGTCTTAAACATCTATGTAACAGATGCTGTCGCTTTGCCTTATGGTTAAAATGGCGTCTGTTACCGAGACACCATGACAGAGCTTAGAACGTTATGTTTGTGTTTAGATTATCTGCTATAAACGCATCTGGGTGAATGCCCTGGGATTAATTTGATGAAGTCTGACATTTGTGTCCTATCACCTTATTGTTATCTGGTCGTCACAGGGTTTATCTGGCAATTCCCCCATTCAACTAAAGGAAGGGAAACAAGAAAATGGAAAAGTCAAACTTCTGAAGTAATCCTCACCATGTGTTTACCACTTACATCACAAAAATTAATGGAATAACTGTAACTGCAGCCACACAAGATAAAGGATAGAAGCTCTTTTTCCTTTGTGGTGCAAGCACCTTCTCAAACAGAATCTGTCACTGATTCTTCTCCCAACTGCATGAGATTCATTTCCCATTCTCTTCCAAGATGCCCGCAACCCAGCCGCTAGCTAAAATTTGCTAAGACAACTATTTTTGACTTCTCTTGATGAAACTGCTGCATCACATTCTACACACTTGGTCTTTCCACCATCATAAATGTTCAGGCAGAGAAACAACAGTGTGCTGGGCTAGATTTGGGGTGCTGGAAATCCATACAGGTTTACAGTATCGTGTCTGCTAAATCACTAGGAAACAAAATACTGCCAAATTTTCATCCAGTCTTTACTGGGACACAGTATTAGTCCACACATAATTAAAAGCGAAGCTATTCTGACTCCGAGGTATTCAGGGAACAAAATAATCTTAAAACTACTGGGCCCAAACAGATTGACTGTTACTAGTATTTTCCTTTCTCACTATGCCAGTTCAAACCGCCACTGTCAGCGGAGTATGAAACATTTGTCAGTACAGGTTATTGTAGCTTAATGGAGTTTGTCTTCTAGCGAACTTGAAGCTCACCTGTCTGCCATGAAGCCCAAAGACATTCGTGCTATCTATTTCACTGAGGCAGAACTGGTCCCTGAAGTCTGAAAACTGCAATATTTTGTGTGGTTCTGACTACGTACCAAATATCCTCAGCTTCCAAAATCCGCTTTGCAACAGGAGGCCTTTGAACAGGCGCTCAGTTCAGTATACGTTAACCAATGCACGCTACTACATTCAGAGCCTTTCTACCACTGTGTAACTGTGACATTTTAATGTGAGAAGAGAAAGCATCTGGATCCTTTTGTTTTGTTACTTCCATCCACAAACCAAAAACTGCAGCAGAGCATTGCATGCCTTTAACAGAGCAGGGTGGGGATAACTTGTGGCTATTTTAATTATATCGATTTAATATGGGATTTTTTTATATGTATCGATTTATGTCAGCATGTTGCGAAGTAATTTCAAGGGACAACCTGAAAATGTGGTACACGATCACTTACATCCAAAACCACAGTCATCTTACTGTATGAAAGGAGTGAAAAGAAAAGGAGAAAGGCCAGACCTATAAAGGAAGTTGAACTCCGATGCATAAGCAACGCTGCTTCACGGAGATCCTCCAACAACGGAGTGACAAGATCTGGTGCTCTCAACATAATTGATGGAGAATGACAGACCTCTCTGACTTTGACAGCAATTACGAAATAATGGAGAAATCGGAGCAAAACCTTCTACATAATGGCAAAGGTTATCAGTAGTAGCCCCAAAAAAGACATCAAACACACGATAGGGTATTAAATGCAATCTTTCTCATGTAGCATCTTTAAGTCAACAGCTACAGTTGTCTTGGACAGGCAAATTCAGGCCAAGGCAACAGAAGCTGAGGTTTATGTCCTAGGGTCAAGATAAAATCTAAGAAGTGACAGCTTGCTTTTTTATTAGCTGGGAGCTAATGTGAAGGTACTAATTTAGTTTTCAAACATCCTCGCTGAAATACACTCAATGCTGAATTGAGAGGTGTCCTTGGAAACCTCAAAAGTGAGGAAATGAGCAGGAGTAAATAGTGCCTCCCTTTTTATATCTACGTTCATGGAAGCTTTTCTGAAACGACGACAGTTAGGTAACAAGATGCAACCACTTACAAGGTGTTACATATTGGGAGGGCAAACTACGGAGAACCACATCTCGCTTTAAAAAGCTTCCTATTCTACTAATTTACTCAGAGATGGCAGCTTGAAAGAATACGGTCTTCTGAAAGTGCCTGTTGTAGAGCACAGCCTGAGAAATACGTGCAGAGCTCTAATTTCTAATATAAACGCATTTTAATCTAAAGCTGTTTGGAAAGTTACACAAGTGCTTCAATTCAGCACATCTCTATCTCAGTACAAAAGAACTCTAAATGCTAGAAAGCTCTCAGAGAATATTACAGGAGCCTCTTCTCAGAGAAACTGGAGAAAGTCACACCTGACTACTCTCCCAAAGAAAAGGGTTGGAAGCCCTCTTTACAGCAGGTGGAGGAAAACGCTAGTTTAGATAACGAATCTGTCACAGATCTGACACAAGCTCCAGCGTGACAAAAGAGGGCATGAGACAAGTTGTTTATGAAAGCGTTTGTAACATCAACCAAATCCATTCTTCACACTGCATGAACTACAACAGAAATGGGCAAGGTCCAGTTTTGCAAAGCAATGCATTTTGACTGCGATGGTGCCATAGTGAACATTTCACTTTAGCGTCAGCTTTGTAAAACTTAAAATCTGAATTATCTGCCTTTGCTGTTTCTTTCCTGTAACAGTTTCCAGTATGGCATACTGGCTTTAACAATCAACATAACCCACCACGTTGTAGGGCCACTAATTATCACTTCCTTCTGCAGCTTTACAATGCAAAACAAAAATCTGAGGAAAAAAAAGTAGCTCATGAAGTCTGCAACAAGAATAAGTTTTAATATAATGCATTCATTTCTTCTAATTCAATTTTAGTGAGGACAATATGATTCCAGGAATGTGTTTGGTCCAAAAGTTTCAATGTCGCTGAAATCCTAATCTTTAGGAAACACTGGAAGATGAACTTTGACTGTATAGACCTTTAAATAAAAATAGCATTTTTACTAATGTGCTCTTCCCAAGTGCCTACTTCTTCCTAGTATGTTTCCCATCCTAATACTGTATGTTTTTGCAGCTGGCAATTGACACTGCCAGTGAGCCTTTATGTTCAATGTTATTTAATATATTCCCATCAGAAAGCTATTTTTACTATTCAATTTCAGTATCTTCTTGAAGTGTCTTGCATGTAATGTTCATATTTTAATTTGCATTTTTCCCATAGGATAAGTAAATAAAGATTCAAACAACAATATTGAAAGAATTCAGGCTTGTTTGCTGAGAGAAAGAATTTTATAGAATAGAAAACTGCTTTGTTTGACCAAAAATAGAGGAAAAAATGTACTTTATGCTTCAGGCGGCTATACTGGAGATGACTGATACAGCACCATCATAATGGGACATTTGCATTTAATTTTATAAGTACAGGAAAAAACCATACTCAGTTATCATTATAAATGGTAAGATGAAAAGTTCTCAAAAGAGTGTCCCATTCTATAGAACAATCTCTTAAACAGCTACAACTGGCCCTTCAAGAGGCAGTCTGTGTGGATCTGTGTGCACGTGCCATTTTTCCATGAAACTGGCACTTCCTGGCCTAACGTTACGCGCTGCGGCTAAACCCATGCCACCCAATTTTCCCTTAATGTTTCAGCAGCACATTTGCAAGGAATCACGTGTCACACAGTCCTGTGTTCTGCTGTCACAGTCGCAGGGTGACGCAATGGGAACCTTTAGGCTCGCATCTGGAGGAAACACCAGCCTGTTCTAGGGCTCAGGACCATTCTTTGTGCCAAGGGCATTTGAGTTCAGTGCTCTCACAATCCTTTCTAGAGTTTCAAATGTAGAAAACTCAAAACACCTAGCAAGATGGAATCGGTTCCACCTGAGAGTACAGCAGCAGCATTGACTACAAATTGTTCTTTCATTTACACTTCAAATACACTTTGCTCACGAAACTGTAACTGGCATTTTGTCTATATCGCTCACAAACCTCACAATAGCATTGGCTTAATTTACAGCGTTGGAAGAGTAGATGTCATTTACATATGTTTGCTCAGGACATATCTGCCATTGCGGCATTACAGTAAGATGTAGATTTCCTTTCTGCTGTAGTCTACTAAATAAACATACTCTGTCCCTTCCCTTGGACTGAGAAAATTTTTATTCACACACAACCAGTATAAAAATACTGTGACCTCTTTAGCAATCTTCAAGCCAATACTTTCTGCTGAATTGGAAAAATAATCTTATGTGGCTACAGAAATAATGTTTGTGTTTTATCAGTGTTGCTCCCGCCAAAGGCTGGATTATCTGTTTCACATCCATTTAAACACAGGAAGGTTATAACAGGGCAGACAGCAATCTGGACTTTATTGGCTGGGAAAACTGACCTCATAAATCTGATTTGATACATCTGTCCTTTCGGCTGTCTGCATATATGCCCATGCATCCCGTTGGCCATGTGCCTGCTCAGTGGTAGATCTGCTTCTGTGGCTACTGCACAGAGGATTTTCCATCCCCCCTCTCTGTTACAAAAATAAATATATTGAAAGAAGTGCAGAAGGGAAGACATATTTATGGTTGCTTGTAGGTGCTTAAAAGAGACAATGCAGTGTTGTGACGAACAGTCAGGAAACTACCTAGAGCAATGTTGATTACGTCTATCCGTCTATTTCTGTAAGCACACACTGACATTACTCTCATTGGCGTACTTGCTAAGTACGCAGGAGAGTCTAAGAACGGAGTTCATCACGCCGGAATGTTGCAGGCCATCTCACATCCCAAACACCTTACAGCTCGCACTTCAACAGCAAAAGATTGGTATCTACCACTTGAACCCAGTTAAAAATACCAAACTTTCAAAGAGACCAAGTTTCAAGTAGTGAATGAAGGATCAGAACTAGCACTGTTTAACTACAAAATAGGTATCAAGATGTAACAATCATTCCAGGTACATGAATTTGCTGAATTGCATTTACTAGAGTGAAATGTTTCAGTTTGTTTATCACCAAAGACACATGAAGTCTGTTGCTCGGCAGCACAGTGCACAATAGTGAGTTTTTTGAACGGAGTCCCCAGCAAACCCCTTTTCCTCCAGTGTTCTGGCCATTCCATGCTTTAGGACTGTCTATACAGGCTTACACAATTTGTTTTCCATTAGTAAAATAATTTAATATAATTAGTGAATACCAGAGAAAGGAAAAAAAAAAATAGCAGATTTCGCTCATTGCCTTTTCAAAATGAAGACTGCCAATCTGTTTAAATAAAGTCCCTATACCAATAGGCAGTTTTTAAAACTGCTCATACTCTACCTGGAAAAGTGACACTATATGACGGAAGTAGGAACAAATTAAAAATTAAATATTGTCATTTTAGAACGTTGCTCTCCTGCATCAGATTTCCTTTTTCAATGGACACATGGGTAATTTCATGATTGACAAACATTTCTGTTTCAAATGGCTGACTTAGTTGCCAGATGCATATAACAGCAGTAAAATATATACCTAAGAAGCCTGGCACCTGTACTGATTTATGCCTGTTTCAGGCACTGTTGTTTAACTTCATAGTGGAAGAGTAGAGGATTAAAAAACAGATTAGCCTCCACACCATAGACGGATTTGGCAGTCCAGCTGCTTAGAGGGAAAGCAAAGAAGAACAGGCTCATGCTATTGATCCAATTTTCTGCTATGTGCTGAGAGGATGCAGCAGTTTGATCTGATTTTACAATTACTCCACTTCTCAACAGCTCTTCTAGTAGTGCAGGATAAGATAAGAAGATCATGGGAACAGCAGCTGATAGAATAATCCACCCATTGATTTCTTCTCCCTGCTTACACCCTGTGTTTTAATTGAATTTTGTGGTTCAGCATTGGTTTCAGCCTGTGCTTTCAGAGTCAACTAGAGTACAAAGTAAAGCAATGGGAAAAATCAAATTCTTGAATTTTGTCCAAATGGAATTCGACAAAAATAGACTCAAAGATTCTCATTGCAAATTGGACTCTGGAATGAAGGTTGTGTTGGGGTTTTTTTTTGTTCTGGTTTGGGTTTTTCTCCTTTTCACTCAGCTGTTCTTTGTAATATGGGCAATGTGAAACGGAGAATGCTGGGAAAGAGAAATTTTCTTGTTCCCAGCAAGCAGGTTAAAACATTAAGAGAGCTGGAGGTTTTGAAGAACTCACTTTTGACACAGAAGTCACAGAAGAAACTTAGCAGAGTGGGACAAGTTGCCGTCAGTCACCTCTTACATAAATACTTTCTCTGCCAGTCATGCTAGAACTTGGTTTGCACTCTCTCATCAATGCACTATGTCAATGCTAATAATTTAAATGCTGGACATCTAAAGGCATTACAACATTAAATATAATTCTAAAAGAAACGGAGACATTTAAAAATAGAGATGAACAGTTCACTTCCACTCCAGCACTGGGCAGAGTCTTTACATACCCTGCCTTCGCCGTGCTTAAGTTAAGCTTCAGTCAAGTAGTAGTGTTTTCCACCACCTTGAGAACACAGTCCTGCATCACTCTTTTTTTCTGCTTTACCCGGAGAATGCCTTTAAGAACCTAGGAGCTAAGATTTACAAACATGGATGATGATTTGTTTGATGATTTACTAACAACCCAGACTATGGATGATAAGCTTCAATTCAGTATCTCCCTATTCTTCAGCGTCCCATGCAAAGTGGCAGGTAACTAATGCCCTTTCCTCTTTAGCAGAGCTGTCACAAAAGCATGGTTTCATTCCAAAAGGACAGTGTGTGAACAGTGCTGTATACTTTTTCCAAAGTTCAAGCGGCTAAGGAACTGATAGGCCATATGTGAACAGAAAATACATGATGAAAAAAAAAAAAAAGGCGCGCACACAACTTTTCACTCTGACCACAAGGTTGTACAATGACTTAGGGCCCACTAAAGAGCTGCATGCATAAAATCAAGATTAGAGCTGAAGAATAAGGGAGGCACTCTTTGACTATCCTGTAAGTTACCCTGGACCTCCAGAACTCCTTAGTAGCTGTTCTTTACAGGAACTTTATAGGAAGCTGCTCTTAATATAGTAACACTTATAATTTGTAGGTTAATTTCGAAGCAGAATTACTTTATCCATCTGACAGCTTGCATTTGGAATGATACAAATTTTGCAGAGGCTTACGGAATGACAAATGCAATGTAAAATTGTATCTGCATGTCCTGAGGAGAATAGTAAGAGGAAAACCCAAAATACCAACTCTCCCTTCTTGCATAATGAAGAATACTTTTAAGGCATAATGTGGTTCAGCATTTCCAAAGAATCACAGCATAGCAAGGAGAATGGTGCCAAGACACATTGCAGAATGGCAGGAACTCATGCAGCGCCAAGCCTTTAAGACTACAGATCTTGGATGTTCCTGCAGAAGCCAGGCATGATGCTACCCACAAGGCAGCTACACACACATGACAAGTCACTGACTATACTGCATGGGCTTTCAGATTACAAGAACAAAGACAAAATGAGGCAAGAGCCTTCAGTGATACTGATTATCTGCACATTTTTCTAAACAGCATAGGAAGGACAATCAAAACTTCTTTTTATGGCAATGACTGCTCTAGTCTTATCTTCTTCATGTTTGGAAAGAGGATATGACGTGCATTGCATTAAGGAAAGGAGGAATAAGATCGATATCCAGGTTCCAAATCTTTCATTTGGGGATCATCTGGTCTAAGTGGGGTTCTTCCTGCCATCTAAAGAGGGCCCAAATGAGTTTCATAACGGGCTCAAGATGAGCTAGCCAAAACACGAGCCTTCTCCCACTGCTTCCAGGACATTCTCACTGAAACACTCTGTACTTCACCAGACCTGAGGCAGTGCCAGCAAGGTAATTAACCCATTGATTCCAGGTATAAAACACTGTGCAAATCTCGCGGTGGTAACATATCCACTTCATCTGTAGTCTCCAATTCTTCAATAGCACACAGAGTAAGTTTTTGTTTGCTGAGCACTACATGACCACATTATATAAAGCTGCTGCTAGCAATATCAAAACATATTAAAAGTTTAACTAAGACAATGTGTTTCAGAAGAATTTGCTTTCTTTGGAGCTGGAATGTCCCCATAAAAAGGCATGATCTGTACTAGACTGAGCTGTCCAATGATCTGCAAACACTGCACATTGTGTCCTGGAGTAAACCCTGCTTTCTTCAAACCCAAATTGGTCTGGATTCCTCCTGTGCATGCAGCGAGCATTTTCAACTAATGCTACAGCTGCATGTCTTAAACCTGCATGTTGATTTGTATGGCTGACTTTCACAGAGGTACTTTCACTTTATAGTACTGCAAGTCTACTGACAACGGCATGGAGCCTCTTCACAGTATCCCTGGGAGAGGGGGTGTGTAAAAGTGTCCCTGAAAAGCATAGCTGTTACTGTTTCCAAGGCTTGATCCACTATCCTGATTTGGGCAAAAAAAAGGGTTTCTTTTTCCCCAAGATTCTCCCTCTTCCTGCTAGTCTGCTGAAAATACTATTATTTATATAGATCTGTGCAGCACACAAAACTGTAATGCAGCACATGCACATTTTAAATTTCTCCCAGTGCCAACAGAGATTCATGGTTACTAGCAGCCTTCTGCGTCTCCCGAGTGCCTCCATCCCCATCTCACCTGGCCTCTCACCACTACTTCACCTCATCCTCTGCAGTGTCCCACATCTCTGCTACAGCTGTTTCGCTCCTTCTCCTTAAGGCTTTGTATTCCCCAGTCTCCCCCACCTCCCTGTTAATACTTGTGGTCCCACAGCAGCGCACAGGGCAAGAAAGCCCAGGACACATGAAAGTCAGTTGGGAGCTCCATTTCACTGCTGATAAAGGGTGAGGGATTTTAATTTTGCAGACTCTGAGAAGATTTACCCAGCAATACAGAGGTGAAAATCATGATGAAGACAATGTCTGTATTATTGAAAGAAAAACCCGGTGCACGAGCGTTACAGTCCTACCAGGGGCTGACTCCATGCCTAGTTTTCCTCATAGCAAAACTGAAAAGCTGTGCCTTCATTCAGTTTTCAACTTAGAATACTTCTCACACACAGAACTACGCCTTTTACTGCAGAACAACTTAACATACATAAGCACTCCCACACTGGCTCAGTCCAAAGGTAGTTCTGGCTTGGAGTTCTGTCTCCAACAGTGTCCAGAAGTTGTGTAGAAAACAAGTGCAAGAAACAAGGCAACTGCAGAGCAATTTACTCTTTGATATACCCTCCCAGTTTACTGCCTTTTTTAGTAGTAAAGACAAGTTGTAACATTGGCAGGAAGTCCCAGCTTTTTACACTTTCACCAGTTCTATTGTTGTTACACAATACAGAGCTCAGGTCCTGGAAGACAAGTATGATATGAAATACTTTTAGAGCATTGCTTTAAATACAATCATTTGCACTTCTTTCCAGCCTTCCCCCAAAGCTTCTTTAAGATTTATCAGTAAAGACAAGAAGATACTGGACACAGAGATGGTGAAGAGCAAGTCCATCCTTTCAGTCTTCTGGTGTCAGGGCAGGGTCCCTCCAACTGAGACATTCTTTAAGCTATTTTAAAATGTCCCACCCTCAAGAGTCAAATGCATCTCACTCCGAGTTTGGTGTTAAGCCTATGTTCCTAATTTCACAGCAGACTTCCTACTACACCCTTTGTACATCCCACAGATAGTACCGATGGGACTACAGCCGAGTGCAGAAGCTAGGGTCAGTCACAGCTGGACGCTGAAACTCTCGTTTGCGTGTGCACACATACACATAGTGAGAGAATACTTATAAATGCAGGGCATAACCCTCATGCTTTAAGATAATATTCATATTCTGGTATTGAATAAGAGAAAAGCAGTTTAAAAAATGATTAGTGATGACTGCCTTTAAAAAATGGGCTCCCTGCAAATGAGAGAGAACTAGCTTCTCTTAGCAATGTGGAGTGGTGGTCAGCAGGGTGGCCTGGTGTTCAGACTGAGACGTAATTCACACGCCTGAAGAAAAACTGCAGTCAAGGTCTCACCTTACTGCTGTGAAAGCAGAAAGGCCTCGTCAACATCTGCAGAACTGGAACCAACAGAAAAACTAGAAATCAGCCTGACGAAGTGATAGCACTGCTCTTTTCAGTGAATAAAAGCCACTGCAGAAAAGAGACATTTTACACTTCACTGTTGTGAATCTGGTCTCTAGGTTTGGATGGTTTCTCTCAATCGGGTTATGCAAGCTTATGTGTCCCCTGAAAGTGGCAGTCTCTTCAAGCACATTTTGCTTTTTCATTAAAATAACATTTTGAAAATAAAATTGCCCTGTGACAAGAATAAGTGACAGAACAGCAGCTGTAGAGATTAGCTTGTAAGGACTTGCACAACGCAACAGTAATGAGCTGAAATACACTCTAGCAGAATATCTAAATTATTTCTTTACATGGGCGAAGGGGTTCCTTGGGTTTTTTTATGAACATTTAGTGCAATAGATGGCTTGACTACTGTGGACATAAAAATGTGAGATCAGTTCAGAACACCTACAAGAAAGTACTTTAAAGAGATGGTAGAGAACTTCTGGATATTGTTGCCGCAAAAGGTTGTGGAAGCAAATAGTGCCTGTAGGTTGAAAAAAGAACCAGACAAGTTCACAGACAACAGGTTCACCCAGATATAAATGAAATTAGGGTAGGGGTGTGCTTTCAACAACCCTACTTCAAATCTTACCTCCTGCTGCCACTTCTGGGGACAAAGTACATTTTTTATTAATCTAATTCTGCTGTAGTCATTAAACACTCTTTCCTGTTCCTAAATCTTTTAATGGGAAGACAAAACAGAACACCAAAACCAATACATTTACCACATAATACAGACTAACAAAGCTCGCGCTTTCAGGCGTTAATACATAAAGAGTGAATAACAGTACTGTTTTTAATTATTGCCGGGCAACAGTGCTAGGAACAGAGAACCATGTTTTACAGCAACTCCTAAGTGTTCTCCTCCTTAGAAACACAGAGGAGCACTGGTCAGGCAGAATCCTGCAGATGGGATTCTTTCTCAAAGACTGAATTCAGCTCAAGGAAATTAAATCTTGAATGACTGGGAGGCAATCTGTGGTTCTCCCCAAAGCATGGCCTCTAGCATGGTAACTGATTTATGGAAAAGCACAGGTAGCTTGAAAACTTTTACAAGGTGTAAGCGTCTGAAGAAATCTGCTGATAGTATAAAGCCTGTCCTGGCATCAGAGCTTGGACAAATCCTAGATGAACTTTAAAGCAGCCACGTAATACCTGTTATTAGAGTGTAATTGCTAACTTTACCAAATTACTTTTCTTACCTTCACTCCATAGCTTGGCAAAATTTTGTTAGTTAGGACTTCAGTATCCTCTGTTGTGGCACAAATATTCTCATAAAAACTTTCAGCAAAACTGGTGCCCCTGAGAAAGAAGTTTAAGGAAGAGTGTTTATAGAAGACGACATGGGCCAAGCAAGCTGGACCTCTTATGACCGTGTTCAGACCAAAGAGCAGGAAAAGATATTTAATGAAACGCCTAATTTTACACTTATAAAAAAATATGTGCCAGCAACTTAAATGCCAAAGTGTTTTTCCCACCTCCTCCACAAGATTTAAGCAAGGAGGCCACCTTCCCTCATAGCACCAAGTTCTCTTCTTGTGGTCTACTTTATGACAGAAGGTCAAGGGGCACCCTGAAATGTTTTAGGGCACACTGAAAAAAGAAGATACTTCTGTGGGAGAATCTTTGGGACAGTGCTCATGTTCCCGTGATGTTTCGAAGCCACTTTCTATTCAGGGCCACTGAAGCCTCCCTTAAGAACAAGCACAACTTGCTGCCTTGTGGGGATTGCCGGTGGGGCAGACTCTGATACACGTCGTATTCAATGCACCTGTGTCTCTAGTGAGACCTGCTGCTGTGTATGAAGATTCAGTATTGCAAGCCTGAAAGAAGGAAAAATTCTGACATGATCATATGTCATTTGCCCATTAACATGGCAAACAGGATGAGATTATAATACTCATCCCCTGTGGATATAAAATCTCTTAAGTGGCTGCCAACTCCCAAAGGTCATGAGCAAAGTATGGCCATACTGGCAAATTATTCTCATTATCTCAGTGCGCATTATGCACATGTGATGAAGCCAGACTTTGACAAGGAGACATAGTTTCTATCAGAGCATGGCAGAAGAGTGGTAGAGAGCAAGAAGAGAAAACATCAGGTCCGTTTCATAGATCAGAGCAGAAAGGAGTCATTCTACGCCAGAGTTGATACTCCTCTCTGGTCCCAAATCCAGAGGACCCAGCAAGCAGAGGAGCAATGCCGGAAGCCATGGCTTCTCAGGGAATCTGCAAATGATAGCCTCGCTATCCAGCAACCGGTGCACATCCAGACCTCACTTCACGCTGACATAGGGTGAGTGAGTCTTCGAACAGCTATGAGCTTCACTGACGGTGCTGACGCCCCCCAAAAAAGGATACCACTGTCACACTCTGTGGATCTTAGAAAGATTAATGCCAGCACAGTGTTAGCAGCATATAACCAGACAAAAAACCCTCAACCCCAAAGCAGGGGAAGCATGGATTTTACTAGCTCTTGAAATGCTCCTGTCATGGAGATGAATATGAAAGGTACACCAGATCACGTGTGCTCCATATAAAACTGTATCGAAGGAGCTTTTGTCCACGGAGAGAGACCTCGTACAAATGTCCACAGCTAGTGAACTCTGACTGACAAACTCTTTATGATTTCTAAGGAGAATTCAGACTTCAACCCAGGTTTGGTTCAGCCAAGTGCAAAAAGCTACTTTCTGGGAAAAAACCTTGCAGCTACTAAGCGGAATATCTTAAAACCTTTTATCCTGTCACAGAAGATCATGGAATAAACATATGAGTGCTGATTTTCAAAATCCATAGTTCCTTTAATATTTTAAAAAGCATATACGCTGTCATTTGACCCTCACTGCCAAGCAATAGCGTTAATTAAAAAAGTATTCCAACAGAAGCGCAGGCCTTGCGTGTTCCAGAAATGTTTGTAGTTACTACATATCTTTTCAACCACCAGGTAAAGCCACTGCTGAGTCTGAAGAGTAATGTAAAGTTTTTCTCATAGCTCTGCTCTGTCCATATGTCACTGCCATTAGAATTACATTCTCTAACAGCACTTAACAAATCAACAGACATTTCACTTTTAGTAAGCTCAGGCTTTTGAGATGTTTTCATTTATAGTAAAATGGTTTCTTTCTACTGTGCACTATATAACTAACCAAAAGAGCAAGAAAAGATTAGAGCAAATCACTTCCATAATTCACCATAAACGAACATTTCTAATCACCGCTTGGTTTGAATTGCAGTGTATTGGAAATGCATCATGTACAGATCAATTTTCCGACACACCCAAGCTACATTCTGGATGTGTTATTGACTCAACTGTGAAGCCATGTGGCAGAAACAGTTAAGAAAATATTTACAGGAGACTGAGTTCTACAGAAAATCAGTAATGAACTTGTTTGTCTGACCTATTTATTCATGACCCGTAACTGAGCTTCTGCTTTTTGCCAGTAACTTCTACCATACTCATAATACTACAAAGTAACACTACACAAACTAATAAAGACAAAATAACCACTTAATTCCTGTATCAACTTTTTCATTTTTTGTAACTAACACAAGATGATAATTTGCATTGTGATCATTCCTTCCAACATCTCGATTAACTTCTACTTAGCCAAACATGGGTAAGCTTCCTCCAGCTGAGTATTAAGGGAAAAGTTTAATATCTCTTCATATTCAATTTAGCCTTAGGAAGAGAGCTCTCAAACAAGTTTACACAAGATAGCTATGTTCTATTTTCTGGAAATTTTTAAAACTAGAAATGATAAATATTCTTTTAGGTAAGACAGACACTGTCTTACACTTCGAATGCCTCATTTGAGATGCTTAAAACTTGTCCTGCATTCACATCAAAGCACCTCCAGGACAGCTAGGGAAAGGGAGTTATTTTTTATAGATTTTTTTTGTGTAGAGATTTAGTATTACAAGGAAGTATTGAATGTAACTGTTCGCACACACACATCTAAGTAAGTGTCTCTGAAGAAAATAAAACTTGTTAACCTCACCCCATCCCCCTATACTTTTACGGGATCTCTGAAAACTGTTTGATGCTCTGTGGGCCCCCTTCTCAGTGACTCAACACCTCTCTAAAGTGCCAAGATTTTAGGAATACCAGCTGTACTCACCTGTGTTACTTTCAAACCCACAAAGATTTCAGAAATAAATTAGGACTTTCATCATTTTGGGCAGCTTTTTTCATTGAAGAGTGTTGCTTCTAAGCAGAAAAGCCCAGCCACTTCTTCTCAAACAGCTTCCCTGAGACTTTCAGGAGCACAAAAGACACTGACTCCAGAAGGAATCCACCTGCAGTCCTTAAGCCCTTTTACAGTCCTAAATACACTACCTAAGCATGAGGTGCTTTTTTCATACATTGTGCCTCTTCCACCTTCCAGCTTTCTTGGACAGAAGTGCTGATGCAGAAGGAAGAGGCTGTGATGATCCACAGTTGCTGTTGTGGGGCTCAGGGCAATACTGAGCTCAGCCTAGACATCAGAACAGACAGCCCAACAGTCGGGAGAACACAAAACATTTTACCTGTAGTCATCACTATCAACAGTGCTGCTCTTCATTTTGGTCTGAGCATTTTCGTTTTCCTGAAATGAAATGTGTTAGTGCACTACACGGCAGTACCCAGGCACACACTGGATTGATTTACTCTTCGGGGGAACTGAAGGTATTTTTTTTAAGAAAGCTCATACAAGAGATCGATCATGGGAGACCTGAAATTATTGTAGCAGATGCAGAGAAATAAGTGGATGCAAATCTGTAGAGAACCAGGGTTCATTAGTTCTGTGCTCACAGAACTTCTCTTTATGCAGCTGCTTCTCTGATTCCAGAGCACATCTTCTTACTCAGCCCAACATTACCAGTCCCTCACCTTGTATGCAGTGACCTGCCAAAGCAAGAGAATCCTCAGCTCACAGAGGATAAAAGTTAAGCAACCACGCATGTAGTAAGACTTTTCTCTTTAAATCTGTGGTTCAGACCACTGCTAAAAGAGAAAGGTACATGACCACTGGGCAATGCTTTCAGCCACTCACCTCGGAGTACAGTTGTCCACCTGGGATTAGGCATTCTTCCGTGCATTGCTGGTGTGCCTGCAGGGCCACACCTACTCTGAAAGCTAGAAACGGTGTTCGTTTGGGTTACGTGGGAACATAAGAAAAGAGAATACAAGCTAGTGCTTTTTCCCAGGGATTGTCGCAGCTGTCTTGCTTACTTGCGTCTATCAGCCTGCTGGTGTAAACTCAAGAGGTACAGGAATAAGGTACAAGAGGAGGATTTCTTCAAGACAGAAATAAGTGCTCGTGATACAGATTAGGTAGGAACACAATATATTATTGATTACTGTGTCCAAATGAGCTTTTGTGACCATAGTTTTAAGAAAAAACAGGCAGCTCTTGCCAAGAAATCAATTGTAGAGATGCTAAACACAAGTGTGCAGTAACTTTTAAGTAAAGAAAAAAAAAGCATATCTTTTTTTATATCTGTTTTGATGCTGTTTGCTACAGTCACAATGGGCTATAATGCTTTCAGATTTTCCAGCACAAAGTCCTAATCTGAGGATATTCTAATGAAGCGAGACAAATGCTCAGCACAAGAATAGCCTGGCATTTCTGCAATGAAATGTGAAGCTAAGGCCAAATCCCAAGGTCAAGTTTTACAGGCAAAACTTTCAGAAACTCTGATGGCTGGCTGCGTAAATGAAGACATCACACTTTGGCCTGTGACTGCTATCAAACTGACTGACAAATGGGGAAGGTAATTTTAGCACTTGCATCAAGCGTTTTGTGCTGCAATTTCCTTAAGGATATTTCAGGCAATTTAAAATGCACACTACCTCCAAGAAACAGCCTAGCACTGAAGCCACTGTTATCTTCGGCACTGTGGGGAAGAAATCTAAGGTTTGTCTACTAGTTTTAATAAAATATGAAGATATGTTTGCTTCAGGTTCAGAAAGCAGCATATCCATGTGGCAAATAAGAAACATCATTTCTAAGCTACTTTGCCTTCTTGATCTACGCCTTTATGTAGTACCTTCCACAGATTTTTCCCTTCCCCAAAGGATTTTAAGGACAAGTCTCTCCATGTGGCTGCCCTCTTCTGGATGGAATCAAAAATGTTCAATAATTTCCACACAGATAAAATGTAGTAGGTTGCTTTTCAATGGAGGACGACTTAAATTTTTTCCTTGTGTCTGTGTAATCACAAAGGTTACATTATGCCAGAATGAGAACTACGAAATTCTAAGGGGCTGCTTCACAATTCTCTACATAGTTAGCCAACTTTTCTTAGAGTAGAGTTTTTAGCTGACTTGCCTTTTTTTTTTTTCTGTATCTTATGAAATTTTTCACTTTTGCATTTCTTTTCTATATTTATCAGTGCTTAAAACACACTGTTGTTTCCTTGTAAAGTACTTAATCCTCCTCCACAAAACATTTCCATATCTCTTTGTTGTTTATGGTAAGCGTGTTAAACACAGAATATTAAGGCTGGAAGGGTTCTTACATAATCTTTTCCTCTGCTCCAAGTCAGGGTAAAATATTTCTTCGCTACCCTACATCAGCGTTTGGCTGACCCCTGTTAAAGACACCTGATAACGGGGACTGCGAAATTTCTGCAGGGAACCCAGTCCTCTGCTTCACCACTTAACTATTGGTGTTCCTATAGGTTTGTTTGTAGACTCATGACACGAGTAAAGGGCTCTAGAGATGATTTTCAAAAGGACCCATTCATCAGGGAGCTCGGAGCTTCTTTCTCTGAGCTCTCATCTTTAAATTGAGTGCAAGGATTAAGACGCAAACTAGAAAGGCTGAAGACAAAACGTCCCTTAAAGAGGGTTTCAGATCTTGACAGTGGAACCAGGAAGTTGGGAGGGTTTTCTCGGTGTTATGTACGCACAGTCATACAACCAGTGCACGCTTTGAAACTTTCACTGCACATCTGTGCATCACCGCATGGACTAGGCACCAAGCCAAAGGCCGAATTCCTACGAGTCCGTGCAGCTCCCACACGTTTACAGCACTAGGACCCAGAGGGAGCTTAATTTCTGTGAGTCAGTGCAGCCAGCAGAGCCCTGAGAGCAGTGAATGAGGCTGGAAAGGCAGAGGGAATGTGAATGGCTCTTCTGGCTTGGGAAAGTGTCCTCGGACTGGGGTGCTACGGACTACAAAACAGCTTGGACAACCCTCCGGATTCCCTGTACCCCGGCGTCCAGTGATACTGCTCTGAGGTGAGTGACCCCGCTACAGTCAGTTTTCACAAAGCAAGTACTGCGGCTGTTGCACCAGTTGTGGAAGTTTGGTATCTTCAAAATTAGCCAATGTGTTTTTGTGTGTACTGTGATTTTCACTCTCTTGAGTGCTCGTTGCTTAAAAATAGCATTTGGAAGAAAAGTGTGGTCTGGTGAAACTGAAAATTGCATCTACTAATGCAGGTTAAACCGCACACACATCTGGAAGGTGTTCATAAAGCATTTGTATTTAAGCTTAAAGCTTGAAAAACATCTTCAGTAAGAATATAGCTTAATCTTGGAGAAATGTTACCTATTCTTCTCATTCTTTTTATCTAGCTATATGAGAACTTTTATTATTATAAGAAGTTTTACTTGCATCGTACAGCAGTTACACCTACATGAGAATTTTTTGCTGTCTTTGTTCTGAATATTAACGCTTATTTAACACTTTCCTTTTTTTTTTTTCCCCTATGATAATTCTACTCTAGATAACAACTCCTTTCTTTGTTTACTAATATGAGTAAATAGGAATTCTGGTAAATCAAAGCATGATTGGCCCAAGGCAGAAACCTTTTAGCTATAGGCAGAGCGGTAGTTCACTATTGACTGTGTATCCTCTAGGATGTCCACTTGGAAAAGCTTACAAATGCCCTGCTGCTTGCCTGTTAGTGACAGGATGAAGCAGACCATGTTTGTTGATTTATACCGGGTGCTAATAGTGTTTTACCTGATACACTAGACAGAGACAAAAATGGGGACCCCAGTCAGGGAGACAGAAGGAATTTGTGTGCTGAGAACAAAAAGTGTTTGTGCTTCGGTTGCTTTCTTCACTTTAAATTCTCCTTATATGCTCAAGAAGTTTTAGAAAAACACCGAAAGTGAGCATGCCTGTCAGGCTGGTTTTTCCAAGTTGTGACAACTTCGAAGTTGCATTGTAACTGCTAGACAGATAATTTATGGGTGTTTTCATGCATTAGAGTATCACAATAGTCTTTCAGGCACTTTTTTGCTAAGCCAAAATAAAATGTGACAATTATCTGCAAAAAGATAGAGGTAGTTAACTAGTTCACACTCTTTGCACTTCTGAGCTGTTTCAGATATTATGGAAAACAGGCTTTTTGAAATAACCCTGACAAAAACCATTTCAGACTTTTGTCTGAAACTCACAAGGTTACAATATTTTCTGCACCTTCACAAAGATGTTACAGTGATGGAATGAAAAACCAAATAAACAGGAGTGTTCACGTGAGTATGATAAGCAAGATTAGGCCTTTAAATATATTAATAATTATATACATATTAATAATTTTCTAACACATCTCAGCAAGGTCTGGAGAGAAGCCCTCCTGATGAATCTGTGCAATGGAGTAACAGTGGTTTCACATCCCGATCAATCCCAGCCACTCACCCTAAAGGGATCTGTCTGTCCCACAATAAGGTAGTAAAGAAAGTAACCGTGGCTTGCTTTTTCTCATCCTCTTCGCTAAGCAGTGTCCATTTTCTCAATCAAAAGCTTAAATTATCTTTTCAGATGTCTTAAATTCAGTGGAGAATTACAATGAGCACAAAGGATCATTCTAATTCATATGCTAAGTAAATAATTGTTACACAGGAATAACCAGGCAGTCTATGTAGTCACCAAAAGATGTTCATTTAAAAAATCAAGTTAGAAAAATACCTAAAATATGCATTCAGATTAGCATTTTCAAGTGTAAAATGTCTTTCTTTAACGGGATACTAGAACAAGGGTCAAATAGAATATATTTAAAAACTAGAAAAAAAGTCAATAGAATAAGTCCCATAAATTCCCCTACTACTCCATGGCTTTGGCCATATAAAAATGTTCCTTTAAACGTAAATTCTATGAATTGGTTTTCTGTTTCCTTACGAAATGCTTCTAGGACTAACAGAATATGTAATACATATTAATTAGTATTAATTGAGTTAAATTAAAGGCATGTGGAAAAAAAAACCTGGTAATTTTAAGAAGTTAACATAATTCTGCCATTTTTTTAGCCTACATTTTAAGAACAAACTCTGCTGATAAAAAATAAAGCATTAATAAAATCAGTGCTTTCACTCCAAAAGATTCAATATTCTAACACCAAAAGTCAGTGCTGGATTGGTGGGTTTAGAAATATTTGTCTATCCTTCAAATCTCAGTCCAATAAAATCTAGGGAAACTCAACTCCTTTCAAACTGGCAATGGTGACCTCTGCTGGCAACCTCCCTCTCAGGAAAAGAAGTTTTAAGGGCTTATTCAGAAAGCGACCATGAACTAAAACATTTATTAGATCAGCTGATGCAATTACAGAAATACAGGATAACACCTCTTCCCACGAAACTTGCCTCATGGTAAAGAAAGTGAAAGGCACATGTAACAATGCTACTACAACTGCATTTCTTTCACAGCAAGAAGGAAATCCTCCCTATGCTGAATTTGACTTGAACTAGGTCACAGAGGCCAATGTGTTTAAGAGCATTTCTATGACAGAAGCCTCTCCCGCTGTGGGAGAGATGTCCTATGGGATGCATGTGGCTTGTTCGCCTGACACAATGCCCTTTGTGCAGCTCTGCTGAATTCATTAAATATTTGTGTGTGCGTGTATTTATACCAAAAATCATGTGGCCAAGAAAAGCAAGATCATTTTTGCTGTTGCCAAGAGATTGTAGTATCTATTAATGTGAATTATGTGTACTCTTATCCGCCCGGTTCCACTAATACTAAAGCGATGTAACTTGGTGGAAAGAAAATCTGAGACCCTCAATATAAGCCTATACTGTCCCCACATCCTGAATACTGATTGTAGTTTTTGTCATCATTTACATCTCAGAAAAAGAATAAAGTAAAACAAGAAAAGGTGCAGGATGATGAAAGGCCTGGAACATTTTCCATATTCAGAGAAACCACACAGATCACGGTTTCTAAGTCTGGAAAAGACATGGCTGAGGAGGGGTATAATGAAGATATTTATAGTCATGATTGTCCTTAAGATGTTAAAAAGGAAATGGCTGTTGTCTGCCTCCCAGTTCAAAAACCGAGGAGCAGGAAATAAAACTAGCAGGTGGCAGGTTCAAGGCAAACAAAAGAAGGTGGTTCCTCTCTCCATGCATAATTGAGCTATGGAATTCCTTTCCACAGGATATTGTAGTTTGCAGGGGTTCAGAAAGTCACCAGACATACTAAAAGCAAAGAGGCTACCTGTGGTTCAGGAAATCTGAGATTCAAAAATGACCACTGAGCGGGAGAGTACACCAAGGAGATGGATCATGGTTGCCCTATTCATACACCACTCCCCAAACATTATCAGCTACTGCAGGAGACACAACACTGACCTACATGAACTTCTGTTCTAGTACAGACACCCCAACCTTCTGCTCAGAGTTTTAGCCTGCCAAATACTTGACCCATCCTAGCAAGAAGAAAGGTGACTGTAATATTTACTATGGGCTATTAGTTCGCTGATGAAAGAATGGTGATTCTGGCAAAATGAAAAGGTAAAGACAGCATTATTTATTTTTATTTTTGTTCAAGAATTAGGTGTAGGCATGTGTTCATGTAAGTTTCCACTACAAAAAGACATTAATGTGGAGATTTACAGCTATTCAGGCAAATCAATGTCTAAATAGATTATGACTGAGATACTAGAGAAAGTACGAAAGTACGTTAACTGGTTATCTTGTGAAATTCACTGAAATCTACTGCAAATGGGAAAATACAATTTTATCTCCTATCTTTGTGGCCTGTTTTCTTGTGGAGCTGACACCTTATTTGAAACTCATTATGGAACTCAAATCTTTTCTAACTGCTTTCACTAAAAATATTATACATACATCTAAGTAAAAAATAGTGTGGAAATATTAAAACATTAATTACACTGACAATATACCTTTCACTCTGAGAACTGCATCACCCAGCAAAATGCAGCAGTCCAGAGAACAGCAATGCAAACAGTGAAACCTGAATGCCAAGAACCGCCGGCATATTCCGAGGTTGAAAGGCAGAGGCGTGAGACATCAACCTGACTTTGCTAACCTATCCCCAAGTGTAGCTGACTGGCTGTTGATGCGTTAAATGTGTTTTTCAGCCTGTAGCATGCATAAAGAAACACTACAGTTATATAGAACTTCTTTTGTGTAAAAGTGGGATTTTGTGCCCACAAATTTTGCTTCTCTGAGATTATTAAGTACTTGGAAATGAGTTATGATGTAGTGGAACATTGACACTTGGCACTTGTAAACAATTATGGGGACACAGGAGAAGGGATGAAATCAAATTTAATGGCTATACAAATGAATATGTAAGACGCTGACTGCATTGACAGGGTGTTGGCAAGTCATCAAGGATATACAGAGTTGGCTACAGCAATTCCCTAGTCAGCTCCGAACGAAGCACACCCAAGTACACCACACTGCAGTTCCTTTAACGTGTTTAGAAGAATGAAAGACAGAATGATACAGTACTTGACTACCTCCAGACATAATGTCTGTGTGACTGTATTCATGTGAAAGACATTTCCATCACACCATTACTGTAGAGCAGGAGAAAATATGAAAAGTGCTGCTCAATATTTTGAGCGTGCATACAGCTATTTAGATCAAAATTGCTGTATGCATGTAGAAATCAGGCCCTACATACATATATATAGAGATGAATGAGACTTCTCTGGCATATTATCTAAATCCAAAATTAAAATGACTGTACGAGGTAGTATTAAATAATATGCTTGATGGCTTAACTGCCAGGCTTCTGCAGCATCATTTGAATTTCCTGTGCCATTGTTCAATGAATGAAACACCTTTGACTTTTCCTTATCTTAGAGGCAATGTTTATTTCCCAATAAAGAGCCTTTCTTCTTTTTTTCCTAGGCTCTTGCATTTACAACAGTGCTTTGAGATTTTATGGCATAGTGGTTGACACTATCAGATGACCCAAATCAAGATCTATCAGGCTCACATTCTCTGTTGCTGGGATCAGTTTTATCACATGAATATGTCTTCCACATTTCATAGTGGTATTCCCTGGAAGAAACTGTGAGATGGTGACAACGCATAGCAAAAATCCTGAGGAGTTGCCTGGCCTGGACTTTAAAATCCAAATCCTAACACAGTCTTCCCTCAGTCTGAGAGTCCCTACAAATATTTTCTGAAGACACCTCTGATCGCTGTCAGAACTCATACCTGCAGTAACCAGACCACTTCACGTAGTTCAAGACTTCTTTTGTTCAGGCATTTTCTAAAACTGAACATTGAACACAGACCATTAAACTGATTCCAAAAAGTCTTTCCCCAATTTATGTTCCTGGCTCCAAAATCAAATTTCCTGTTCCCATAGGGTCCATAACAATGTGCTAATAAAAGATCAGATTCTGCTCCCAATGACTTGTTACGTATCAAAACTCCCATTGATTTCAGTGGAAAAAGACTGAAGCACAAAGACAGAAAGAATCAAACAGAAGGTAAGACAATTTCTTTGACTTTGTTTTGGGCCTTGGTTTACATATTATTGACAAAATTATAATGACCATTTATGTTATGCAAATATGAAGCTCCTTCCAGGAAAAAAAATCAATGAAATGAATGAAGAATCGATAAAATGAATCTGTTTCTTACACTCAGGGTTGATAATTTATTTTGAACTGCCATATTTGTGAGAAATGTTGCTGCATTAAAGAGTATGCGACAAAAATTGATTTAGGTCAGTTAGCTGTTACTGCTCAGAAAACTAATAAAAGATTAGACTGTTTCTGACAGTCCTGACCTATAATAAGTAAGTTAGCCCAGCATAAATACCGCTGGGAAGCAGATTATTTCTTTGACAACTTTCTATTTGGTAAGAACGGCTTTGCTAGTCTAAAAATTACTATTTTGATTTTTTCCTATTCCTATTCATTTCATATTTTTCCCTCTGTCTTTTATAAATATAAAGGTGACAGATTTTTTTGTGGTCTGGTTCACTGATTTACTTCGATTGTCTTTATTTTGTTCTTTACATAACCATATATGATCCAGGCTCTTAAAAAAAAATAAAAAAATTCAAAAATTCTTCAGAAATTTTTGTGATGGAAATTTGCCAAGCCCCTCATTGCTATATATTACTTTGATTGTGACATGTTTAACAGCTCTGGCTCACAGAATATCTGTTTTTCTGTTTTGAAACATCTTTTATTTTTTTGAAGCCTTTATGTGCTGGATGACTCAGGTATGAAAAAAGACCTGTGCTTGTTCACAAAGAGATTTGCCCTGTGGTGAATGACACAGCCAGCATTTTCCAAAATGCATCATTTCCTGCCCATTATTTCACGATTCTTTTGAGATGCTCTATGTCCTAGCCCCAGACCAGCAAGGTGTTTAAGGCACTTGCGTTACCACAGCCATACAAATTGTTCATTTGAACTATTCATCGCTTAACACATCTCAAGAACAACTCACAATTCTGATGAACGTAACCATGAATTCAGCCCTACTTAGGAACTGTACTTTCACTAGTCATGAAAATGATTACACTGTGGCCTTTAGGGAGGGTCAGCAGGGCATGTCAGCTGCAGTGGGTCAGTAGGCAAGAATTTACTGTCAAGCCGTGCAATCACGGGTGTCCTTTGTCACTGCAGCTGTCCATATCCTTAATTTTCTGGTGCTTTCATATTTCAGACTTCTACATAGCAGCCTTTCAACAGTGGCATTTTCCCTCATTAATAATGGGCAAAGGGGCACAGAATAGCCACCTCTGAAAATGTACAAATTTTTTATCTTATTTAGATGTATGAAGCAAATTTTCTAACTGCAGTCGATGGACTGCTACATTGCACAGTCTGCTGGCAGCTGCTGCTCAGAGTGATTTCATAAGACAATTTCCTTCAGGGCAGGATGATCTATAAAAGAAAGGGCAATTTTATTTCAAAAGCAGTTACTAATTTCCAGTTGCACTGTATTCTTGTGTCATATTTAGGACCCACTTAGCAGGTTCTGAAGCATCTGAAAATCAATATGGAATTTGGTAGCACAACAGCTTTGGAAATTCGATCCCAGGAACTGAAAATTGGGCATTTAAAAACTGAGATACCCACAAACAATGTGTTCTATAGGGCACTTGCTAAAAGAAGTGTGCTAACTTACATTGCATGCCGTATCAGTTTCCACTTGCATTTCTGGAAGTCCCTAGGAAACAAACTGTACATGTTGCTTTTGTGTTTAAATTTCTGTCCATTTATTCCTAAGGTTCTAGTAAATTAGCAACAAACTGAAGAAATGCTTTCTAATAGTTCACATTTAGTAGAGTCTCATACTCCATTCAAATTTTACTGCCATTTACCTCTACAGATCTCAAAGAATCAAGTACACTATGAGTATGAAGTGCTCAAAACCTATGAGACAAATACACATCCATGTAATCTTTGCGGGATTTAAATGTTCTGAATTACAATAACATATTAATTCTTTTGAACTAAATATGCATGTGGATATAGGGATTGTTGCCTTTACTTTGTATAGCTATGTTTCATTAAATTTGAGTGATTTTCAGATTCTGTAGAAAGGCAATGCATTCCCAAGTAATCATTCACTTTATTCTTTTTTGTACTAATATATCAAGCTTCCGTGGGTTTGGTTGTAACTTCAGTAACGCAATTACAGGGTTATTTCACCTTCATCTTCTGCTGGGCACCTTGCTAGAGAATGACGTTGCACACATGCCCCAAGGGAGTACTCCCTACTGTCTGCCTTGTCCACTGACAGTGATAACACTTTGCATAGCAGAAGTTACAGCTTTCTGTCTGAATTAAGAAAATCTTTTAAGAATCTTTTGTGGTCAACGGATATATGATCCTTATGTACCAGTAAGAGAACAGGAAATTCCGCATCCAAAATTAATAACATAGAGGGTATCTTAAGTTTTCCATGGCTTTCTGTCTTTTTCTTAATGAACACAAGTAGAATTATGGACACCATCTACAGCATCATATTTGACAAGTTTGTTCAGATTGCTGATCACCAGAAAATGTCTAAGCCTTATGTTGGACTTTCAACATGGAAAATACTTCAAAGTGACAAACATAAATAAATTTTTGGTAAAAAAAACAGTATACAGAACAAATTAAGCAAGTTAGTTACACAGGGCTCCCTGAGAGGAAGATGGCCTTCAAATATTGAGAAGTGTAGAAACAAAGAATAAATCAAACTGGAAGGGATCTCAGGAGGTCATCTGATCCATCTGCTCAAAGGAGGATCTACGTACCATTCACTACAAGACTAGGATTGGGTAGTCAATAACAGCAGCAAACTTTCTGCAGTATTGTTTTCTTGGATAGATGTGATCAGTGCAGAATTCTGGGGATGAGCAGAGTACAGCCATACAGCAGCTCTTTCAGGAACTCAGAACCAAGGAAGAGCATTATGGGTGACATTCAGTCTCCTAGGTAAGACTCGAATTGGCTCCACTGAAGGATGATGTCCATGTGGTAAACGGCCTGTATTTATTACTGTTTTGACACCTACAAGGTTTTCTATATGAGAAACCACCCATTCTTTCTCGCACTAGTCAGTCTAGGGCTTCTGGTTTTGTTTTAGGGCTACATTTTTTTTGCTTTTCCTTTCCACCTGGCTGCAGTTCACAGTCATCAGTTTTGGTATTTTCTCTTTTTATCATATATTGCCTTTGACCAAGAATTTGGGTTAAGTGCTTCCATCACCTATAAAAAATAGATCCTTTCACAGGCTAGATTCTTTTCTCACTATTTGGCTGCTGTATTGGGGACTAGCCCTAACTCTTCAGCTCTCCCTACTAACATATTTTTGGACTTAAGCAAAACAGTAAAAGTCCAAAGGGGCTTAAAATCATGGGCAGATTCAGAAGGCTTAGATGTTTGGTTACTCTTCCATTACAAAAGCTAAGTGCATCAAAGAGAACCACCTGATGACAGGTTCAATAATAACAGAAAGCAGTTGTTCGCACACTGTGTAGTTAAGCTGCAGAACTCCTAGTCACAACGTATTTTGCTGCTAAAAATGTAAATGGATTCAAGGAATACTTAGGTACACGGAAGGGAAATATACTGAAGATTTTAAACGCACAGAAAACCCCTCTGCCACAGAAAACTGCTCATCCAGACACTGCAGAAGGATAGGAGAGTGGCTGGGAAAGTACTACTATATGCTTATCTTGCTCTTAGACACTTCCTTAAGAATCTTCTGTTTGCCTCTGTCAGGGAAAGGATCGACAAGATGAGCCTTCCATCTGGTCCAGCACGGTCATTCTTATGTATTGATAGTATGTTAAAGGAGTTCTCTTTAATGGGGAACAAGTTGATTATACTTTCTTCTGATCACAGTGTTAGCAATTTTATTCATTTCCCTCAGCAAAGCTGACTGTACTAACTGCATTTCTTAGCTGGAAGGAAAAAGTACACAAACCGTGTCAAGAGATAAATAAGTACAGAGAGAAAATTGCCACTTTATCCTGTTTTAACTCTTTTTACTGTGGGTACAGCATAGAGCCAGTTATTTTTCAATCAATTATCTAACATTCATTCAAGGTTGTTTTATACTCACTTCTTCCCGTAATAAAGACCATAAATAAGGCTGGTATTCTTTGTTCATCTATGGATGACATTCCTCTATATTCCTACCACACACTGGTTGTTTCATAACATGTGTTGTTTGCTTATGCTCAGTTTAACAAGGGATCCATAATGCTCTATGGAAAGTTTTTTCCTCTTCTTTGTTTATCATACTTTTCATATTTACATTAATTGCAAATATTATTTGTTGTTGCAGGTCACAGACATACATGTCAAATAGCTCAGGGTTCACCCTTCTCCGTTCCTCTGGGTTCATATTTTTACTTCAGTCCCTTCACTGTTTTAGAACAAGCAGTACAATAAGCAGCAGAAATAATGAAACCTTGTTCTCTGTGGTAGTCAGAGTTTCTGGTGTCTACTAAATTTGCAAGTATCTGTGAGGTTTGAGTAACTTTGAGGATATACAGGTACATATGTCTGCCCTAACATAAATTCTCTAATCAAATGGATCTCTAACACCATAGCTTTTATTTTGGTCAGGACCTCTACCTACCCTGCATTTTCACCAAACTTGTAGAAACCTATTAGCTTTAAAACCTCTAACCTTCTGTCAAATGTGATCAACAATTTCAAGGGTCATTGGGTCAAGGGTTCACAAGACAATGTCACTTCACAAGTGTCATTTCTGTATTAAAACAGACTAAAAACAGGTGATGCTCTTTGTTGAGCCCCATTTGAAGCCTATGCAGCAACCAAGAATTGTGTACTCAATTATGCATTGCACTTGTGTAGTAGCTCCTGTTTTATTTACAGAAATGTCAAGCCACAGAAACTAGGCATGCTTTTATTTTCCATGTCAAGAATCCCTTCCATTCATCTCCTTGTTATTGGTGTTTCTTATCAATGCTATAAATATTCAACATCTATGTTTTTGTTCTGCCTAGATCCAAATCCTCCCTGCCCCAGTCGTTCTTGCCAAACCTTCCTCTCATCATTTTCTCAGGCACATGCTGTAAACAGAAGAGTGCAAAGGTTCACTGCTCAGCCTCACATTCCAGGACACTATATACACCAAAAGTGTGAGTTTGTGGTTTTGCCGAAGCATGCAGAACCACATGCATCAGAGGGACTTTGATCCTTGAGCTCTCCCTAGATGCGCGTTCCTGCACTATAAACCGCCTTTGTGAAACAGACTAGCGTCATGAAGGACTGTAGTAAAGACCACTATTTTCTCTGTGTGCTTTGAGAGAGGAAAGCATGTGGCCCTTTCCTTCTCATTTCTCCCACTCCTTCTTTTCTATTTGAAAGCAAAGAAATTAGAAAACTCTTTAATGAACTGTAGAATTTCTTACCTTTGTTCAATATTTCAAAATTTTAAAAGAATTCAAGTTATTTGAATTCAGTCTTCAGCACTTTACCCACATCATGCCATCCCTTGAAAGGAAATATCTTCTAAGAAAATAACACATTTCCAATGCCAAAGAAAAACTCATGTAATATTGTTGGCCAGATTTAAAGTTCATCTCTCTATCTCAGAAATAAAACAAATTTGCAAAACCTTGTTTCAAAGTGACATATATTTAAACTCTGACATTGTGCACAGGAACTAGGTACACACCTTATCATCAAAACTTCCCTCTGGTTTTGATTTTAAGCAGGCAGAAAATGATCTTGTAAGGTGTACAATTTGCTTATCTGCTTTGAACCCCACAGAAAAGTGGAGATATGCTAAATGCAAACACAATCGGCCTCTTTAAAAAGATTTTTCAGTCAGGAACCTGGTAGGCATATGTTATTAAAAAAAAAAGCTTATTTTTCTTGTGTTAGACAATCTAAAATTGTAATGTATTCATCATCTGATGAAAACTGGAGTAAAAATAGGCAAATACCAAAGAAAAATCAATTCCTAATGCCATGATTATGACAACAATCTGTGGAGTCCCACTTTTCAACAGCATTTAGGATTTTCATGCTATAGATCACATCTGGCTACAAATGTCATCTTTTGTCTCTTTACTATATGCTCATGCATACTACCTTCCTTCCAATTCAGAATAAAATTGCTTTCTTGTAACTCTTATTGATCCTGATCTTGATCTTATTGTTCCTGACAATTGATTCAACAGACAAAAGCATTAACAAATAATACTCTAGTAAGTACGACAAGGTGCACATCAGACCCAGACAAAGGAAATACATGGTTACACACAGCATTAAGTGATACAACAACACTGAATTTCAAACATGTCACCTTATTTGAACTAATCAATATTAGTGTATGAAACATGGAAATACAGATTTGAAATCAGACTTTTCTTAATGCTTTTTGTGGAGCTAGAGAATGTGTAGAGTCCAGACATGGTATGCTGCCCTGCCTGCAGAAGAGTGCCAAAGACTTTGTGAATGTATTCACTTGGCACTTCACCTACCGTGCAAATGCATACATTTAATAAAGGATGCAATTTCTGTTTTTCACTATAAGAAAATACTTTTAGGTATTCTGTTCAGGCAGTTGTTCTCATTCTGTCCAGCACACTGCTGAGTGATATGCACTAAACTGAAATACAAACTAGAGTCATAATTAAGAGGGGAAAGGATTATGTATTTTATCATGCTTCCTCTATTGTGACTAATGACTAGACAACGAAGACCAAAACCATATCAGATAGCTCATGTGTATCACCAGCAGGCTCCCAGCTCGTCACAAGTTGTAGGTGCAGTATATAAGCTTTGGAATAAATGTGCCTAGATTCTTTACGAAATCCAAATACTGTTCTTTGCAGGGTTGAACATAATGGCAGAAAAAGAAACAATTTTCAGTTTACGTTACCCAGCACAGAAAACCAAAATTGAAAATTAGTGTTATAAACTCTGAGTGAGTTAGTAGAAAGTTTTACTTGTTAGCAAAATGTCCAGCATGAATTTGGAATGAGAATTTATATCCCTTTCCACCTTCCCCACTCATATAGGGGAGCTACAAATTACCTGTTCTAGAAGTAATGCAGTATGGGCTCGTGGCAAGGCACAAAGCAGAGGAAACAGAACTGAACTCCAAAGAAGAGCTCTGACAAAACCCTTTAACCTCCTTCTCCTATTTCCTTCAGCTTTATTTCACTTTTCTCCCAGCAATGCCGTCATTCAACAAATCATAAAATAAAAAGGAAAAGGAAGACTCTTCTATTTCCAGCATTTGTGTTGAGTAAAACCTTATTGGCATAAGAGAAATTTATCATCTCGATCCACTGGAAAAAAAAACCAAGAAAGAAAAGTAATTGCTTACTTTGTAATAATGGATCTTACCTAAGGTTTCCCACCTGCTTTGCACAGTCTGTGCTACATAGTATAGTGCAGCCAGGTGAGAAAATGTTTAATCCAGGTGCACTTGCAGCTAGATGTCTGTGTTGTAACTTTTATCTTTATATGATTGGTAATTAAAGAAGACTACTGTGTCATATTTTGTTGGGTCACAAAATGATTATGAACGCATTAACAGTGACATTGTATTAATGGCTTAAGTGTGCTTGGAATTTCCAGTATTACAAATGTGATGGAATAGCTTCACAGGACAAATATCAAATATTCATCACAGCAAGCAGTCAGTAAAATTGTGCAACCATGCAGATGCAGGAAAAAAGATGATTCATTTACAGATGTGCTGATGATAAAGTTTTCATCATTGCACACAACTTGGGGCACATGAGGAACCAGACAAGTATTTAAACAACCACTGTTCTTTTCATTTGGACAAACACTTGCAAAAAAATTGACATAACCTGTCTTCAGCTCCTATTTGAAACAATTTTTGCTAGACGTAAGAAACAAAACCCATAGAAATATCCTTTGGGGATTAATTCTCTAAAAATAATAACTGAAAAAGCTACTGCTTTAACTCTAAAACACCCCATTTCCCTTCCAGGTGTGATTTTTGCTGCTACTAGTAATACCTGCAAGAGGCTGGGTAGGTTGATACTATTTGTCTTTCTAAAAGCTCCTAAAAACTTGTTTTAATTCCTAGAGGCTCTGCAAATTATCTGTCCCAAGGCAGCATTGCAGCATCATTCAGAAAGAATGTGAGACAGGACAGGTGCCACGTTTCAGTCTGTTAATCTGTACATTACAGTGTAACCTCATGTAAACATATAAAATGGAAATAAAGTTCTTCTACTTGTAGGGAGCCCTAGTGAAAATCTTCAAAGTATTGCAAAGAACAATCCAATTTCTCAGAAAGCAATTAACTGCTTGACTGAGAATATCCCTACTTTTTTTTTCTTGTATGTAAAACTCATGGGTGATATTTTGAAACATTTGACTGAACTCAGTCACTCAGTCTTGATTATGGTTTGGCATTTCCCTTTGTGTAGGCTGATCCATAGGGAACGCTGTTCGTACCAGCACTGAAGTAGAGCAGGATGACTCAGCTCTAATCAGCTTTCTTTTTTCTTATTACGAAGCAAGTATTTGGCTTCCCTAACTGCTAAAGCGATCGTTGTCAAGCTCATGTTTTAACTCACATAGTTTTGTCATCCCGACTCACGTTCTGAGAGAAGGAAAGAGACCTGTAACCCACAGTCTGTTTGTTACACAGCTACGTGACTGCAGAGCACAAATAGCAATACTGCACCCAGTGTTTTCTGTTCACTGTAGTGTCCTTCTCATTTGGGGGAGAAATGTTTCCATTCCTGTTGCTTTCTGGTCAAGATTTGTCCCTAGTTTGGAATCAACCACAAACCCAGGGTTTATTGGTTCTGACAGCAATATCAATTGCTATCTTGACAAGTAGCTACTGGAACCAGAACACCTGTATTTTGCCAAATAAATTTAGCTACTTTCTTAGCTAGAACATAGCACAGGATCTGCAGATGAGCCATGTCTCTAATTTCCAATCCAAAAATTTACTGAATTTATTAATCAAGTTAACAGAATAAAAAAAAAAGAGCTACTTGTAAAAATCTTAAGTAAACACGGAGATGTTTTTTCTTTCATTAATAGGTAAATTGCAACAGAAACGCAGCCAGTGTACAGGCGAAGTATATGATCATTGTCACGAAATGCCTACAACGTAAATGGACTTAATGACAAAGTCAAACAAATCTCAATTAAAGGCACAATGATTCTAGACAGACAAAAACTGTCACTCTCCCAGCTTCCCACTAAGTAGGTCTCTGAGCATGGAAAGGCTGCCAGCTATGGGGAACAGTTTAGAAAGTTCATGACAGTAAAAATGGGATTCACTGGAGACTGTAATCCTAACTCCAGTAAGCATTGCCAGAGGCCTGACATGAAGAAACAAGTACTATTTCAAGCAGACGGCAAAGCCAAGGGAAAGATTAACATCAGCTAGAATCATCTACAGATGAGACTCTTATTGATCCTTGAATGTCACAAGAATTTAGAAGGGCTAAAAGGAAATGTAAAGAAAATAATCATGGGTCCGTGGATTTGGTTTGTAAATTCAGAATACCTTTCCTTACATTTCACTATATATTTTCAAATAGCTGTGTGTGATGTAGCTCAATGTTACAAGGCAGAAGAGGTATTTCTTCCAACTTACTCACTGTCAAGCTTAGTCTTGTATGAAAAGCAGGGACAGGGAGCAGTTTTGTTGCTGTAGCTAGCATTGCTGTTACTAGCCTCTAAGCCACTGATTTTCATCTTTAGGCTATGTTGCTGTGGATTTTATTTCTGCCTTATCCGTGTCTATCCCTATTAACAAGATTAAGCCTTTGCTCACATTCTTCCAATTAAAATGCTGTAATTCTGGGAATAGATTCCAAGTCTTCTTTTAGCAGGCTAATCAGTATATCTGTGAGTTCAAGTCACCATTTTTTAACATCAAAGTCTGCACAAAGATGGCACTCTTCCATGCAGGCCATAACTCTTTATCCACACTGGTTTGAATAACATGCTCTGTTTTGTAGTAGTGGTATCAACAGCATTTGCACACCATAGCTAGCTGCAGTGCTGCCTCAAGCTGATGAGTTTACGGGTTTTGGAATTGCCATCCTTCTCAGTAGTTAAGCAACCAAAAGCTCTTCACATCTTGTCATGCTAGGAACATATGTGCATTTGTCTGCAACATTTTTCCCTTATTAAACTGGAAGAAGCATGATCTGAACTTCAAGTCGTATTGCACTTACCAGCTGTAGCCGTGAAATATTATTTACAAGTTATTATTTCTGTAGCTTCTCATTCCTACAGCAAGTTACCATTCCACAACTTTCTGAAGTACTTCCTCCCACTCTGACTCCTTCCCCCTATCTTCTATAAGGTATGTGATACAGTACTAAAAGAAGTTTTTGTTTGATCAGCTTCTGCAAGATTGTTTTAATGAATGTAGGGTGAGAAAACTTGTTACATGAGTTTAGTCATCCCAGTTCCAAGAGTTCAGACATTCAGTCTATTGATTGTTCTCACTATGGAAATGGAAAAAAGGTTCATACCCGATATAATAAAAGACAGCAAGGAAAATAATACGCTGGTAAACACAGTAACAGTAAACTTCTAATCCTGGCCTACTTTTATTAGAATTCCCACATTTCAAACTCTGCATACTAGGGAATTCAGTGAACCCCACAGAAAGCTGAAGTGTGAATAGTATGAAGACATGCTATACAACATCAGCGATTAGCATTGCTTTGCAATTTAGGCATTCATATTTATTCAGACTTAGAGTAAGGACAAAGAGAGTTCTAGAAGAAGTGGTTGAAACATGCAAGTGCACAATTAAAAGGAAAGAGATGCATCTTCTCCATTATACTTTCTCAGCGTAGCAAAAAGTGCATTCAGCAACCAGATGACACCAGAAAACAGAAACTGAACATGTAAGAACTCCACAAATGTTCCTAGCGCAAGTGTGTTGCCAAATGCAGATTTATAAGAACTGTTGAAGCTGATAGGTTAGTCCAACTCCCTGTTTCCTGTTCTTAAGCAGAGGTTGCTGAAGCCTGAACTTCATTTAAACTTTCTTTGCACTTTGTTCTTTGCTTAAAGGATTCTCATGTGTGAGGGAGTGAAGAGTACGACAAAGGATCAGATCTTTTCTTTACAAACACTTTTCTAACTGTCCCTTTGCACAGAATAACTGTATGACCAGGAGAACTGTTCAAAGACACAGGCATTTATTCCAGAGACAGCTGCGGACTCCCAGCAAGGGAGGACAACTTGAACTCTGTATCATCATTCACTTCTCTGCATATTACACTGATCATCATTTCAGCTTTGTGTGAGGTATGGATGTTGCTAAGCGATCAGGCTCCAGAGGCCACTGGTTCAATACCCAGACAAACCCCTTCCCACATTCAAATTTCACCTTAAATTTCATTTTACCTTAAATGTCTGGGTGGGGAAGAAAAACCTCCTATCTTAAAACATTCACAGCAGCTGCCTCCCCTCAAACTCTGACATAACACAAAGACAGAACACTCCTACTCACCCACTGCTCACTGGGTCTGCGCCCAGAAGCCCACACCATAGAGCTGAAATATGGATCCAGTTCAAACTATCTTTGCTCTCTGGAAGCATTAGTCAGATTTTTTGTGCAGCAGCTGACACGCTCAGGACGCTGGGAGCTTTGCACAGTGCAGAAGTTTGGACTGTATTCTTCTGGCCTCATAGGTTTAGTGTCAGGGTCTTAACTAAAGAAGAGCTGAGATTCTCAGAGCACAACAATGAAGTAACATCCTAAATCAAGTCACTGTACCTATTTCTTCAGTACAAGGAAATGCAGTTTGAATTAGTTTTTCTGAATATATATTTTGTTGCTAATGTACAGAATCCACTACATTTTGTTACTACCTCTCTTCATGGTTGTCAGTAGCTGTCTCGCAACTGCGCGAGTCACTGCATACATCAATAAGTAAATACCTTCCACAGAAGATGAAAGCCAAGATGCTTAAGATGACAAGAGATCCAGTGTGCACTGCAGTGAGGATTGGGTAGGGCAGCAGCTCAGGTAGCAGGTCTCAGTGTGTGAAAGGAGGATGCAGGGAGACTTGCAAATAAAGAAGAGGACACAGAAAGCATGTGGAGCAGACAGCACTTGGAGCTGGAGAGGAAACAAAACAGAGTATGTCAAGCCATAGGCATGAGCAGGGGCAAGACTGAGTTCCAGAGAATATGAGATTTTAGCAGCAGGACTATATCATATGGTCCTGGAGCAAATAAGAGTGCGAAGAAATAGGATCTGTTTCACAAACACCCTGAACACTTATGCAGATCAGCTTTGCAGTGGTTTACTCTGCTGCCAATTAATCAAGACAATCTTCTAGGCTGAAAACAGTTCAGAACAGAAAACACAGACAAAAAAAAAAAAGTAGGTATGGAGCACTTTGCATAATGTCAACATACACAGAAACCATACTTTAATCCTAAGTACCAAGTACAAACACATGAAGTATGAAAGCACATGGGTAAAAATTCCATCAGCACCACAGTTTACAAAACAGCTGTGTCACTTCACAGAAAATCATGTAACATCATTGCTTCTGAAGTGCTAGAACTCAAAGATTAAATCCTATTTGCTTACTTCCTTTTCCTGATCACGAGCAGATGATCCAAAGTATTAGAACAAATGGCTTAAAGCAATACTACTAAAGCAATAGTAAGAACCTTGTGTTTGCCTTGGTAAACTATCCTAGGTATCAGGAGACTCTTATTTCTCCTGTAAGAACTACCTGTGCTTCCAGAGAACATTACAAGAGTTACACAAGTGATACTGCAATCTGATAACTCTTTCAGCGTTTCCGTATTTTACTTCATTTTATTTGGTGGTGTTTCCAGATTTTTTCGTGGATAGCTCTACTACAGACCCTGTTCTTAGGAGATTTTACCCTCTCATTTCATAATTGCACCAGATTTAAAATGGTCTCACTGTGCAGAGAAAGAAAACTCTTTTTTCCACCTCTTTAGTAACTTCCAATTTTTAAGTCAGCAGAAACTACTAAAAAGCCTTCAAAGTTCACAGTTTTTCTTGCACCCAGCTAAACTATTTGCTTAGTTTACATGGCAAAACCCACCATATTTCACATCTCTGTAGTGGAGTACTTAGGAATTGTAAGGCAATTGTTTTGAACGCAAATTAAATGGGAAAGGCAAGGTGGAGTATAAGAATTTCAGCATCACTACTACATCTCTACAATCTTCAGAACAAGCTCAGGCTTTGCAACGAGAAGATACACAAACATCTGCCCAAATCCTTCCCTGTCACCTCATGTATGGCAGGACACAGCTTACTGCTCTCCATTGCTTATGTCCAGTAGTCATCTAGAAATGATATACCTCTCAAATTTACAGGATGTGTTAAAGAATACAAAAGTCAAACTGCTAACGAGCAACAGCCCAATTACTAGTTCTTTATACATTCAATTCAACTTGGGGCATGTTGATTAAAGAAAAATATTAACATTTTAATTTAATTAAAAGTATTATTCCCGTATCTTATGTGAACTTTTAACAAAATGAGTTAAATGAGTTACAATAAGGTCGCCACAGAATGAATCTGACTGCCGTGGGGTCAATACCCATTTTCAACTGCAATGAAAATAAGGAAGTTGATTTCTAAAGCTCTCATTTGAGTTTTCTTGTCACGATTTCCATATTGTCATGTAAAGTAAATTATTAGAGAGGGAATTAAATCACTAAGAGGGTAATTGAATTCCGTAGGTCTCATGAAGGTAAAAAACATTTAGAAATAGGAAAGAATATCCTAGAAGTTGGGGGTTTTTTAAAAAAAAGGGGAGGGGGGGCAAGGGAGAAAAGGAACATCGCTACTGTTTGGCAAAAATCCGATGTTATTCTTCAGGTTCTTCACTTGCCACAGAAGTAACTTCTACTGATAGACCATAAGCTAGTGGTGAGGCCCACTTGATTTAAGTGCTTGTAAAATAACTTGACATTTTTGGATGGAAAATCGTGCATATGCAAAGTAATATTCTGTTTCAGTATTGACTATTTTGCCACTATCTCAGAAATCTCTGAATGAACACAAAAGCATCTCCATTTCGTAAGGTTGGAGTTTTATTTTGCAATCCTTTGCCTATATCCTTAAGGGTTTTTTTAATGGAAAAAAATCCAACACGTCATTTTGAACGGCTCCAGCTACAAAATTTTTTATCAAGTGCAGCAAGATCCTCAGCTTCAGTAGAACATACAATTTAAAGTTCGCCCAACTTTAGTTTTCTTTGCTGCATCCTTCCTGTACTTTGACTTGCGAAGTACAGACACACTTCAACTTCCCTTTTGTACTTTTGGAATTCCTGCCCCATTAAAATATCGTTGAGGCTTTTAAAGCACTGGAAGATTTGTATAAGATAAAATTCCTTTTTGACGTAAAGAATTAATAGAACAGGCATCAAGTATTAAAAGTCACGAGGATCTTGGTCATAATTTCTGGATGTGCATAATGCTGTTTTCCAAATTCAAGATCTAGAGAAACATTACAGATGATGGAAACTATCTTTGCGATTCTGATCATGACATACCAGCTCATTTTTATTTTCCACCTCATGGAGTTACGACATTTTATGCATTACACTACAATACATGTCCAATCGCTAAAAATCTTTTTTTTTTCAAATTTCTTTGTACAGTGGTAGAAAAGTGAAAAAGGAAAACAAAAATGAAAATTATGACCTTTAATAAAAATTAAATGCTAGCATTGCTGTTAGGATTCAGCTGGTTGTTATTAATCAGGGTTTGGACAAGAATCAGGATTTATATTCCCTTCTGAATAGCTGGAATAAGATCACTAGTTGGAAAAGTTTACTGGCCCTTAACGATATTGTATTTTTCTGCTTCAACTACTTTTGGCTGTAAGATGGGATAGTAACATTGTAGTCTGATTGCCCTCATACTTTCTTTTCCCAGGTGAATTCCAGTTTGATTTTGGTAGTTCCATAAAGTCTGAAATTCCAGTGCTTTCGTTTCTGATCATTTCGTACTGGAAACCTGGGGAAAGGTGTAGAGGGAGAGGAGGGCAGGCCATACACCCACCCGCATGCAGCTCTTCTGGACTCACTGTTTTAAGCAGCAACTAGGGAACGGCTCATCTTCTTGTGTTTGGACAGGAACCGTGGGTGAGCTGCAATCCTTCCTCCTGGCTGGTAGTTGGGTAGGATGGAGGCATCTGTTTCCATAGACCTCAAAAGGCATCCAACTTTATATGGGTGGGATGGATTTATTCCATTTATGCTGCAGGAGTTTTACTTTCAGTTAGTGCCTGAGATCTTTAGTCACTCCTCTGTGCCAGTGAATTAAGATTTATGAAACCCTGCAGTCCTATAAAATATATGTACAGTTTGAAGTCTATACTGGAAGTTCCCAAGTAATCATCACATGTCAATCATTAATTTTAGGATTTGCTTTATAGATGATAATATAGGGATGATATACAACTGTAGTATGCTTCGATAACTTATTTCTAGCCAGCATTTTTATTTCTAGCTCGCTTAATATTACCAGTTTTATGCCATTGAGGCCACTGACTTCAGGAGAATCAGATTCACGCGCTCCTTCTAAGGCTGTTTTCTGTTATTTATTTTCAGAAAGATTTCTCACTAGTTTTGATAAGTGACCACTAATTTATTTTTCCTTCAGTGTATTTAAAGAGATTTTTATCCTGACAGAGACAATTTCTGTATGTTTTATTTAATGACTGTCAGTTTGTCTTTGTTATCTTAAATAGGATAAAATTTCCTCTTCTGTCAGGGTGGCTCTGTGCATGTTTAACCCTGTACTAACACCTGATCTGTCACACTAAGAGCTGCATCCCATTGCAAGTTTTTACTGGTGTGGCCATCATGACCTGAAGATCATGTATTGCTTTCCAAAGGAAGCCATATTTTAGATGACTGTTGATGAGACTAAATTCTCATGACCGTATTCTACATGTAAGAGTATCATGATGCCAAACAGTACATTTACCAAACAAACATTTACTGTGTGCAGTTCTGGGCTCCCCAGTTCAAGAAAGACAGGGAACTACTGGAGAGAGTCCAGCAGAGGGCTACAAAGATGATCAAGGGAATGGAGCACCTTTATTATGACAGAAGGCTGAGAAACCTGGGTCTGTTTAGCCTGGAGAACAGGAGACTGAGAGGGGATCTCATCCATGCTTATAAATATCTATAGGGTGGGTGGCAAGAGGATGGGGCCAGACCCTTTTCAGTGGTGCCCAGCAACAGGACAAGGGCCAATGGGCACAAACCAGAACACAGGAAATTCCATCTCAACATGAGGGAAGACTTCTTCACTTTGAGGGTGACAGAGCACTGGAACAGGCTGCCCAGAGAGGTTGTGGAGTCTCCTTCTCTGGGGATATTCAAAACCCACCTGGATGCAGTCCTGTCCAACCTGCTCCAGGTGAACCTGCTTTGGCAGGGGAGTCGGACTAGATGATCTCCGAAGGTCCCTTCCAACCCCTACCATTCTGTGATTCTGTGATTACATCCTTAGAAATAGAAGTCTTGATTATGTTTTACAACTCAGTAGTTACAAAGTGAGCCTTTTAAAGTTGAGCTCTGTCTGTCCTCTGTCAGGAGTCTCCATCACCTCCTGCAAGAAACCACCACCTGTTGCTGCAGGCTGGATTTCTCCCATCAGCTAACTTCACTCGGCACCCTGTGCTCTGAGGGAAAGGAGATGCAATGAAGGTGATGGGCAATAGACTTGTTTTCCTCTTTTTGGGCTTCTCTGCGGAGGCACTAGTAATTGAAATATTTATTTACTGGTTCAGGAGGACTGAAGCGATAAAATTAGGCTCCGGCAAATAAGCCATTCCTATTACTTATGCCCCAATAAGCATAAAATAAACTCTAAGAAGAAGTGTTTTACAAAGCCTTACTGGTTTCTGATTTGGTGAATCTCCACCGTGCAGGTCAAGACTCATAGTGCTATTTTCTCTTAAGTACCCAAAACGGACAGATGCATCATGGGCTATCAAGCATTCTTGTTATTGCCCTTGCCTAAACTAAACTTGAGTCAGAAATCTAGAGGTAGATATTTGTTGCACATCCTGTGATGACAATGATCATGGTGATATGATGCATGCTCATTGCTGCAGGGCAGCATTTTTCTCAGTCTACTGCTCTCCCTAGAAATACTCAAAGGAACATTTCAGTACTGGAGGCATTTGGAACAAAAGGAAGCGTATGAGACACAGATAGCTTCCAACTGGCTCTTCAGCATACATAAAGCTCAGGATGAGTCACTGTAGATACAATAGAGGAATGAAATCTTGAGTCCATTAGAAATTCCCATCTCCTTGCTCATCAGCTAAGATCAAAGGAAAGCTGAAATGCAGTGCCTCTGACGCTCCTCTTAGTCATAATGGCTTAAGGATTCCCTTCAAGGCCTCTCAAGTCTCAGAAATATTTTCCCCTGAATTGCTACTGCTAAATTTTCATTCATATACCTGTTCAAATGTTCCAGTGAGGAAGACGTGCCAGTAGACACCTTCTCTTTAACAGTAACTTCAGCAGAAACTTCCTCCCTCATTTATCCCTCACTACCAGAAGCAGCAAGATAAAAGTAATACAATACTTATTGCTTATTTTGGTGACCTCCATGATCCCATTTGCTGCATAGACAGCCAAGCATATCATCCGTCATTGCAAATAATACCAGAAAACAAGTGGCAGTTTACTGGCTGCAAACCATCTGCTACCAGTAGCCCTAGCACAGTGCACATGCTCCATACTGTGTCATTGGGAAGAACTGCACAAACTTCACTGCTGGGTCAAAACCTCTATATTATGAACAACGTTTTTTGTCATCACTTAATAAAGCAGCCAATTCTCATCTCTGGAATGGAGAAGTCTAATCAAATACTTTGGGGACTCTATTGGCTCATTCAATACTCTGAAAACTATTATTTCCTGGTGTTACGATGTTGGTTTTCCTCTCTTTCCTGTAATCTGAATTACAAAATTGGTAAATCAGATGTGTGTTCTCACAAACCTAATCCCTTGTTCTTCCATACCTTCTGCATGAACTGCATGAGACTTGAGAGTAACCAGGTTATTTGCACTAGGGAGCTCACTTCTGAAACATACGCCATTTCATAAATTCAAGATATATCAGTGTTTCTGTAGCTATGAGGACAAAAAGATTCAAATATTCTTTGTTTATTTTTTGCATATCCCTAAAATATGCCAGCAACTTCAAGAATGACAGAAAACAACATTCCAAATTATGTCATGCTTTAGAGTACAACATTCTTAGCCTATGTTTATTGCCTATGTTTATTTTTATTTAGAAAATAATTTACTTGCTGTATTTGATTAAGCTAAACTCAGCATTATTTTAACTTCTCTCTTATTAGCGTAGGAGCTACTTTAATGGAATATGGTGAATGTGCAATTAGAAGGCTGCACTGTCTTCTCTATTAAAATAAGGCACTAAAATATTCTGTATTACAGACAAACGTGCTTCATTTTTACAAACATTTACAGATAGTAATACTACATTGATAGCCCAGTTCAATTCTAGAGCTTCACTTTACCTAGTCAGGCATTACTGGAAGCAGCAGGATACCCAAGAACCTCAAAACCTGCAAGATAGACAGGTCTCATACATTATCATTGGTTTCTGTGCTCTAACAGCCTAATCGCTACTCTGTGTGCAGCAAATAGTAAGTATCTAGGATAAAAACTGAGACATAATTAAAGCTTTACTGGTGCATTATGGGCGACAAACAACAAAGAAGCTTGCCAAAGCATTTTGGAAAATTTTGTTCCTTCAATTCAAGCAGCAGCATGCTTCATGCAAGCTGAGGATGCTCCCACCTACATTTAGTACTATGACAGTAATTATGTGAGGTGTCAGAGGTGTCCTGGTACAAAATCAAGGCTTGTTTTAGTTTCCACTTCATGCCGGTAGAACTGTAACACAGCCGCATGGCTTTAATTACTGATTGCTCCACCAGGTTTTTGTTTATTTTCCTGGTCTTTCAAGTCTCACATCATGAGATTTCACAAAGCAGAACAATCACCATATTTACAGAATTATATAATGCTAAGACAAAAACCTCAAACGAAAAAAAATACAGCACTCTTCAAGGAAAGCAAGAATACCTTCCAACCAGACACGACAGAATTACACACTTTTAATACACAGAGTGTGTATTAATCTCTAACAAACTAATAATGAGGAACTTTTTCCTGCCCACCCCATCCCCACTCACATCTAGCAAAAGCACATGGCAATAAACACTCAGATCATGCTGCCAGCAAAAGCTAAGTGGAAAATGACGTGCTAAAAACTGAAAAGTTTTCAGCACTGAATGCACACCCTCAGCCCTTAGAGTTCACTGCAGCAAACTCTTCTGGGTTTCTGAGTGGAAACTAAGTCATCATTCTATAAAAAAACATATTTTTTTTTAACCTGTAAACTTTGGTGGCTGGATCTCAATCATGTGCAACTTTAAAAAAATGTAAAAGTTTTACCTCTTTAAGTGAGGTGCGATTGAAAATGATCACTCCCATTTGTTCTATGAGAATGTGTATTAAATTCTGCTATAGTGCAGTCAGACTACTAATTACTGAATCCCTTTTTTTAACTTACAGCATTTGGGGGACTCAGCCAATACATCAACACTAGGAAGGGATAAATCATCTTTGTAGAACTGTAAAAGACACTGTAAGGTAGGGATTTGATAGTAGGAGTCCTTCATTGTATTAGTGCAATATTTGTAAACTAAACCTTAGAGGTTATCACTATTAAAGTGCTGGCTGACTGTCAGCTGGCCTCGTGGGGAAGCTTTATACACACTTGTGGCTAAAACTTCTATTGTTCTTGGTCATAACAAAAACCTTTTGCTTTACCTCACAATGATTGTTCTAGAGGTACCACGCTGTATGAAAGAACAGCATTACTGTTGATCCTGGGAAAAAAAATAAAAACGGATGACGGGTTTCTGAGTACTGTTTCTAGTTGAAAGAAAGCAGTACAGTGAGACTACAATTTCTGCTGGAAACGGAATTACTAGAATTCATGTTCCTTTGAAGACTTAAATATATCTTAACTGCACTACATTGGCAGCAAAGAAGAAAGCAGCTGTTTCTCTTTGTTCCATTAGGTATGAGAAAAAAGAAAACTGTTCCTAATCTCAAGGATGATTCTTCTCAGAATGATCTGAATAACCCAGGACAGATGGATACTGGGAAGTTCTTATAAGCCCCAAAGCAAATTTCCCTACTGGAAAGCTGTCCGTTGTTCACGATATCATGGTCAAATGTAATCAGAAATAAGAAACATTAGAAGCCCATGAACTTTCTGAAATGTAATTATATGTTTTTCAAGTAAATTTCAAGTAGCAGGTTTTCATCTGTCTCCCCCAGCCTTTCCTACGAGTCAATGAAAGAGCAAAATCAATCCCCTTTAAAGACACATGTAAAAATACCCCTGAAACGTAGTAAAACATGGTGTTGATGTTTCACCAGTTACCATCAAGTATATATAATATTATTCTGTGAAAACAGATGATTTTAGAAGAACACAACTGGAATGGACCCTCCTGGGCTGGTTAAGCCCAATCACTTCTGTTTAAAATATACACCACCCCACCCCCCCGAAAAGCTATTTAAAACATTAGGATTGTGACAGATGTGCAAAAGAATTATTTCTGATTTGTTCTCACAGAGCTGAATAGCTGAGGGAGAAGGTTATCTTGGTTAAACATCACCACTACTGGTCTGCTGGAGTTGCGCTAAATCAAGCTTCCATGTTCTCTCCTTCAGAAAGTTTAAAATAAAACATTAATGTTCTCGAAGTGAGAGGCTGCAGTGTTCAGTGCCCTGGGGAGAAAGAGTGGATGATGTCCTGGAGTCCAGTCTTCCATGCTGTATTTCCAGTTAGACAAGTGGTAGTCATGAAATGGAACTACTTCAACATAGTACACCATTTTTTCTCCCCACGGTAATGATACTTTATCAATGCTTTCAGGTTTAAAAGAGTATATACAGAGTTCTGTATTCTAGCAAAAAAAGAGCTGCCAAAATTCAACGGAAGTTTTCATAGAGAAGTGTCAAATATATAAATTGCTCTTGGAATTCCAAAACTCTCACATATATCTTTACATGCTTTATAACTCAGTTGCTAATTGTCCAAGTACTGCAGTCTGAATTGAAATTGATCTGCACTGGACTCAAGAGTTATGGGTTTGGGGGTTTTACATGGAACAGAGATCTATACAGAGATTTGGCAACAATTTCAAGCACTGCTATTCTTACTGGAAGCAATTAATTTAGTAAATTTACTAAATTTTCAGTTCTAAATAAGTTTCCAGGCAATACAGCATTTTTCATCCGTTCTTCCTCAGATTCTGTGGGATAACTGTTTAAAAAAATGGGAATTCCCTATATATACTTGTTTTGTTTGGCACTTGTTTCACTTATGGGTGCCTGCAAGCAAAAAGTTTTTCAAGATACAAAACTACCTGCTTTTTGATGTGATCCATTTCTCCACTCTTACATTAAGCCCCTTCTAACATTGCTTTTAGACTATTCAGGTTTTACTAGTGGCGTCTTTATTGCATGGTTGCCAAATAAGCAAAGAAACAGGGAGACTGATCATTTGCATTTCAGTTATTACCTTTTCGAGACAGCCCTTAGATGAGTCAGTAAATACTGTATTTGTTTTACTGTAAACCCCTACGGAGCATTCATGTGCAAATATCATTTCATATATTTATAATGTGCCATTACTCCTACCATATGTGCTGAGACTAAGAAATAAGAATGAAGTGAGGTTTTTTACCCCCCAGGGTTGTAATCCTGAATGCATGTAAATTCTGAAGAAATATTTACTTCAGTAGGATTTTTTATTAATCTCTGGGAAAGGTAGATAGAGAGGAATAGTATACAGATGCTGTCTTCAGCATCATTTGAATAACACTGCATCATTTACTGGATTCCGCCACAACCGGGAATCCGGGAAGAGGACAGTAAAAGAACTTAAAAAAAAAGCCCTGCTGAAAATAAACTCTTTTGTGGTTAAAAACCAGCCAGTTGGAACTGAAGCAGTGTTTTCTTAGGGTGGCAGAACAGTCGGAAAAGTTGTTGGATTATTTTTGGCAGTGGCCAGCGTATTATAGCTCTGTCATTACTGTTACTAAACTGTCAAGAGTTCACTGAAAGGGTTATTACTTTACTAGTCCATTCTTGCAAAAATATAGCATGCTCAGTATGGTAGCATGAAACTTTGGATTTTAGAACTTTGTTTGACCTTTCTGACACATTCATATCACTGTAACTAGCTCAACTCTGAAATACTTCAACCACACAGGTACAGTAGAACATGAGCCATGATCTACAGCCAGCAGCAAAACCAAAGAGTAGCCAAATCATCACAGAAGTGTTGCACAACACGATATAATGAGCAGGTAACAGACTGACTCCTGTGCCGTACACTGCTTGAAGATGGGCTTGGAAGATTTCAGTTAGATTTTTTAAAATTAAGTAGCTTGTATTTAGATCTTGGTAAGAGCCAAACCCAGTGGCTACAGTTACTGGCAGCCAGCTCTCCCGTGGACAGAAATGGTGCAGGTGTAAAATGAATCCAGTTCATGCTTTGGCATCAGCAGCATGTTCTCCTTAGGAAATGCACTGGAATCTCCACACTGAATCACGCAGGTGACTGTATGTGGAGTATGGACAGCCAAGCAGAGTAGCCACCGAGTTTTCCATCAGCTGCATTTGCTGGCAAACAAGCTGGGGTGCCTTTACTTGTAACCAGACTTGCTTCCCAGACAAAGGTGATGGAGGGTCTGAGCCCTCATCTGTCTATTGCTGCTGTGCAAACCGAGCTGAAGATAGTGACATCTGCAGGTATTGCTTCAGTGTGCTGCATCACTCCTGGTTTTGGTGAGACTGGAAGATGCCCAGGAGGGATGAGGAGCAGTGGATTGTTAACCACAGTCTGGTAAAGCTGCTGAATAAAGGTAGCTCTGTCTTACAAATGTGCTGCTCCTGAAAGTCGAGGACTGCAGTTCAGACAGCCTCTGCACTGTAATGGTGAAAAAGGCACAGTTCAGAGAGCCAAGCAAGTGGATTTGTCCCTGTACTCCTGCTATCGACTGGCAAATGGTACTGAAAACACTTATTTGCTGGCTAACTGAAACAAATACTTCTACTTCTAGTGGAACGCAGAATAAGCAACTCCCAGACTCAGCTACGCAGTCAAACTGGCCCGATGGCATGCTGCAGCCAACCCAGCTCAGCGTCTGGATGAAATAAAGACCTTGCTGGGGGAGCAGTTTTTTGTGCAGTATACTCAGAGGTAAGCACAAGACACACACTCTTCTCAGAGCAGACTGAAATCATCTATTAGCAGTACCGCACAGACGCCTGAACAGCTATACCAGAAGTGTTTAAATGACACTTGACCAACCCACATCGGTCTGTCTTCTAAATAGTGAAGACAAGGGCAGTTTGCATTTAATATTCGTATTTTTGGAAAAGCTTAGTTCTTTGACTTATTAAACAAGTTGCTTCACTGATATCCACTAGCTAGCTATTGTCTGGTGAAAATGGGAGTTTCCACTTATTCTGTCTTCTTGTATTCTGTCTCCAGAATATTTTGTGGGGAAGGTTCACTTATAATGATATGGTCCACTTAGAAGTCACAGCTCTCATTAATATCCTCTGTTTTAGTATAGTTTTTGTATTTTTGGCATTGAAATGCCTGTGATAACCTCTGTGGCCAATGTTACAGGTAGCCATATGCTACGAGCACTAGAATTGGCAGCTGTGCATCTCCCTGGAAGTTCAGGTGGCTGCACTTGGCATGCACTGTGAACACCTCTAGAATGCACCATGAAAGCACCTCGTAACTAAGTATGTGACAAAGTTTAGAAATAACCCCCCAAATTAGCCTGTAAAATATCTGTATGTGTCAGCAAAAAAGTCCACAATCCTCACAGTCGAAGGCATCCCTATTCTTTAAAGGTTAACTTTTTTTTGTTTGTGTTGTCATCAAGTCTAGTCCCACTTTTTTAATCTGTCAGTTTCTATTCTCCACTAATTTAATAAATGATTAAAAGATTCAATTTTGAATCTTCACGAAAACTACCAGGTATCCCAAACACATTTTGTCTGTGTTTGGGCCACACTCTCCACAGAATGCTTTACCACAAGAAAGGAAATACAAGCCAAGTTTTTTAAAAAAAAAAGAGGGGTAAAAAAAAAGGTAAGCAGGTGAGATCTTTCTGATTTTGTGTTAATGGCCTTAAAGTAATAATCTTAGCATATGCAACATAAGAAACTCAGAGAAGGGAGACAAAAGTAGCTGGGTTTAGAGCAGTGAATCTTGTATAGCACAAAACCAGAAACAGCTCATTGCTGACATTGCAATGTCTCTTTCCTATAGAAGGAAATAATAAAAAAAGGGTTTATGTATAAACACAATAGGTTGAGGCTGCTATTGGCATGTCTAAATTGTGCCTGGATTTTGTTCTGCAAACCTTTTTCATTAACATTTCTGTTGGGAAAGCTAACTCTTTAGAGATGTAATGAACCATCTGATTTTAATTTGGTTGTAGAACAAGGGGTTACTCTCTGAACTGTGCACAGCCAAGCTATTGAGCTACACCCAGCTCTACACCCAGCGCTCTTTCCTTATACAGATGATGATGACTGCTCGAGCACGAGCAGCATGTGGGAAAGCAGCAGCCCTCAGCCTTGTTTTAAGCAAATTAAAGTAGCTTTGGAACAGTAAGGATTTTCTCTGTGAGACATATTTGACTCTCCTCATCATCATTTTGTCCCCAATTCTTCCAGCCCAACTGCTGCACAAACAACTGCTAATGTGGCTTTTGGCCTTTCTCTTCTTTTCTCCCCTTGATGCAGGGACTGTAGCATCTTCACCCTCTTCAGTCACTTAGCATCTCCTGCTGGTTTCTTAAATGCTTGCCCAGACCTGCACAAACACTGCTGTTTATTTCATTTCAGCACTTGTCCGAGATAAGACTATCTACACAAGATCCTATGGGACATCTTAGGATTCTGCATTTTCTACAAGATTGTGCTCTAGCAAAGCTAAAGCCCTGGCTGAGTGCTTTAGTGCTGCTTGGGATTCTAGTCTGAGAAAGCTGAACAGAAAGAAAGAGGGGGAACTTCAACAGTAATTGACCCACACCCAGAAAAAACATCAAGACATGCTGGGAAATCACAGTGGAACTGCAGAGCCTGATTCCTTTTTTACAAAACCCTGTTTGTCCAGTCTGTGTGCGGCTGCCTGCCCGCTGGCCGGACACAGCGTAATTCAGGGCCAGCTGAGACATGTCAGGCAAAAGAAGGCAAAGAGACAGGGGAGGAGCTTCGCTTGTTACTTTTTTTCTGTTTATACCCGGTCTCTGCTTATTAAGTCTTCACAGAGGAAATACAATGTTTTCCCTTAACTGCAATTTCAGATAATTTTTAATGTCTCTTATTCCCAGGATGCCTGCAGCTGATTTGTTAACCCAACATGTGGCTGAATTAGTCAACACATGGTAGTTACGTAACACGGTACTACTGCTGCTGGTCTTCTGGCATAAAATTCTTCTTAGCAAAGTTTTAGGCTTTTGTCTTACACTTTTCCACACCCAAACAGAGGTGCATATTCTCCAGATCGAAGGAAGACTAGCACTGGCACTGGATCTGCTATGCAGTGCCACTGTGGAGCTTCTTGGTCATGGAACTCTGAAAAAAGGAAGGTGTACATAATTCCCAGTACTATGTCCACATTGATTTTAGTGATGCTATACCTAAGATGCCAACCCAGAAGTAGCCTGTCACCCGCGGTGCTCCTATGTAATACCCATATTTGTCCCAATAGGCATCTTGAACATGGAAAAATCCCATCTGCCCTTATGACATGTGATGCCTGAGCTCTTCTGGGAAGGAGCCTGGGCTTTATCTGTCCAAAATTGGCAATGTGGTGCGTCCCGAAAGGGCAGGTGGGATAGATGGAGGCTGCTGGAGGCTGCTAAGCCAGCCAGAGTGGTGGGGCCTGTCCACGCGGCAGGTAAGCACGGCTGCTGAGTGTGCGATAATGGCAAGATTCACTGGGGCTCCCCGCCTTCCACAACTACTAGCTTGGTAGTCCCCACCCCAGCCCCAAGGACACCTCTACAGACAAATTACCTGAATGGATAGCTATTTTAGCCAAGGGACTGCTTCTGCTCTCGCTACTCTGCAGGGTATTTGCAGCCAAGAGATGAGCCCTGGCCAAAAGGGCTGCTGCAAAAAATCACTAGAGATTTTACTCCTGGGAACATGCTGTCGCCATATGGTCTCCACATTAATAACACCAAACAAGTGCTTCATAAACAGTGTTCTAATAACAAATACCAGAGGAATTAATAATAATCTAGCTATTATTTTCTAATGTTCTCGCTTTATTAAGAACATTTATGCTGTCTGAATGAGCTCTTCCGGAAGAACAACATCTGGCACCCACATGAATACCTGATGAAATCTGTATGATCCTGGGTATCTTATAAATTTGTTAGCAACAGCATCCGTTTGTGCCAGCATGGCTTACAGTAACATTACGTTTTTCTTTTGTTCTAGGTGCATAGCGTAATGTCCATGCTGTACTACACTCTGATTATAGCTTTTTTGATCGGCACACAGGCAGCTCCAAAGTCAGAGGACAATGCTCCACTGGAGTATCCTGCAGAACACTCCCTGCTCAATACCCACCGGAGTAACACACACCACATTCCCAAGGCAGCTCCACAGACATCCCACGGCCACTCTACTTGGACGACAGGTAGAAGAGAAGCTATAAATATCACCATGGACCCAAAATTTTTTAAGAAGAGGCGTTTCCGGTCTCCTCGGGTGCTGTTCAGCACACAACCTCCCCCAGTGTCAGGGCAAGGACAGAACACGGGACTTCTCAACAGTGCAGGTTCTCTCAACAGGACTGCCAGGACCAAGAGGACCGCGCACCCCGTATTACACCGGGGAGAATTCTCAGTGTGTGACAGCGTCAGCATGTGGGTTGGAGACAAAACCACAGCCACTGACATTAAAGGCAAAGAGGTGACAGTGTTGGGAGAGGTCAACATTAACAACAACATTTTTAAGCAGTACTTTTTTGAGACCAAGTGCAGGGACCCTAAGCCAGTCTCCAGTGGGTGCCGAGGGATCGATGCAAAACACTGGAACTCTTACTGCACCACAACACACACCTTTGTCAAAGCGCTGACAATGGAGGGCAAGCAAGCAGCCTGGCGATTTATTCGAATTGACACAGCCTGCGTGTGTGTGCTCAGCAGAAAGTCAGGGAGACCCTGAGATGGATCTACACCCCGCGACAACATCCTCCTACCCCCCTACCTCAGTCTGTAAATTATTTTAAGTTATAAAGGACTGCATGGTATATTTATAGTTTATACAGTACAGAAAGAACCTCATTATTTATTAAACTCTTTTGGAAACCTTTTGTGTTTTGCAATTTATTTACTGGTAGAACCCTCCAAAAGATTTTCACCTTAGTCTCCTTCAGCCCTACAACTCTGAAATGTTCACAGGGCCAATGAACAATCTTTGCTTGCCATTCTACAAAAAGAAAACATTTTTCACACATTTTTCATACATATTCCTCTGTTCCACAACGAAAGACTTTTTGTTACAAAACTTGCTAGTTTACTGTGAGAATCTGGTAGGTTTATTTTAAATTGAAATGGTTAGTCCAATCACCAAAAGACTGAAAAAGACCTTTCAAAACTTGCTTCCAGTTTTACTAATTATCCATAAAGATATTAATCTTACATAATTAATTACCTTAGTGAACTCCTGGTAGACATACCAGTTCTTCATATTGCGAGATAAATTTCTAAGTAAGACATTAGTGCATTACTTTAAATTGCCAAATTATCTTCACCACAAAAATAAACCATTCTGAATTATTTTTGAACACTTGTCTGCACAAGACTAGAATCCAGATCTATGTATTTTTGCATTACAATTACATTTTACAGCTCATTATTTATGAGCCATATTAGAGTGATGGAGTTGCAAATGTCAATATACATAGATAAATAAAAAAGTTCATGTGGCTTATAATTAAAATTTGAAAATTCTGTCAAGCTAGTATTTTGGCAATGGGGACTTGACATAGGAGCAAGTCTTTTCATGCATGATAGAAGAAAATTAAAAAAAAAATTTAAAAAATCACTGAGGCTGTGTTTTAGCAAGGAGCCCCAAAATAACCCTATGCTCATAATTTCTGTGCTTTGGGGAACTTTGGTCTCTAGAAGTACATGGTGGAGCCTGAGGCCTGCGATGGGTGTTTCAGTCATTGCACACTGAATAAAGCTGCTGTTTCTCTCATTGTTTCCTTTGGAAGAGCAGCTGTTTTCCATTGCAGAAACTGTTTCAAAACAAATACCATTAAGGTTTTTCAGCTTGATTTCTTCCAAATCCTAGAGGGCACACTTTCACTATTGTCTTCCCTCATGCACAGTTATTTCTTTAATGAAAAAAGCAGACCTGACATACGCTTCCTCCACATAAACACCAAAGAAGGGCACCAGATCTCCACAGCAAATGTGTTATGATAAAAGAGCAGCAGTTGAAATAACCAAATCTAGGCAAGATACGCTTTCTGGTATGACAGTGCCAGTCTGTGTGAAGTGGAAGGCATTGAGACAGAGACCATTCCTGATAATCACTGGTATGCCACTTTCAGCCCCCTCTAGTAGGTGGTTATGGTGTGGGACAGCAATATTCCAGCAAGAATGTTTTGCTCTCTCCAGAACAACATATTTGCAGTATTTGCATGAATAGTCAGTCATCTGAAAGGTCAAGGAGAGGGCAGGCTCCTGACTATCCTGTGTCCTCCAAATAATGATGACTTGTTCTGGAGCAGGGGGAGGCAATGAAGCCTAAGGAATACTTACAGTGCAACCACGTAGGCATCAGATGCTCTGACACAGTAGCAGAACACAACAGTGGTGGCAGCCACCTGGCAGTCATCACAGGAGAGATGGAGGGAGATCAGTGAACTGCACAGTATTCTGAAGCAAAGAAAAATGAGGCATTGGAGCAGAGTCCCATCTGTGCTCTGTCGTGGCCTTAAAGCAATGGACAAAAGTAACAAATCTGCTTTAGAAGTGCCCTTTACTACATATAACACAATGCAACTAGGGAAAAATGAAGCTGCTACTCATCCAGTACTCTCAGGTTTATGGAGACTGCCATTATTTTACCACTGACATAACAAAACTTCAATTGAAAGCGTCTCATGAAAGCATTTGGTAATTCCAAACATGTGTAAGACTTGGCATTTCTTCAACAAGCCCTGAAACTGACGACTTTACTTCATAGAACAGTCTTGGGAGCTGACATTCCTTCCACATGCAGCCCACTTAGGAGTTCCTCTGACTATACCTTTAAAGCACATTCTTGCCAAGAACAAGGTACTAGTACCTATAACACCCAAACTGAGGGACAAACTGCTGTCAGTAAATGCTCTATGAATATATAAATCTGGACCTTGATTAAAATTTCTATTAATAACCATTTAGTTATTCATTATTTAGTCTTGCAGATATTGATGTGATCTATTCCACATTTATCTCTCCAGCTGATTTTTATTTTGTGCTCCCAAGACTGAAGCTAGACTACCGGTTCATCCTTCATGGCACTGACCTATTATATTACCGACATTTCTTGCCTGTTCATAAAAAAGGTCTCAAAAGGGAGGGTGGAAGAGTGAAAAGGACAGTTTGATGCATTCACACTTGATCTTAATCCCACTGTTAATTGCAGAATCTGGAATTCCAGACTTCGAGCTACAAACCCAAGCCTGTAACTTAAATTTTAAGGGTGCGCATAATTTCTCTCCCTGCACATATGTTATTGTTATGCCTGTGCAATACGTTGATGTGACCACTGATCTACTGAGAAGCGGTGAAGTATTTCAAGAGATTAATTTAATAAGAATGTGAGGTGTTATGATTATAAAATAAGAAAAACCTGGAAAAGTGCTTTCCTAGAAAGAGAATTATTGCTATATTTCAATTTTTGTATTAACTGTGTGCTTAGATGGCAAGATAAGGCTCCACCTCTGACCACTGCTACATAAACCCAATCTGTGAGAATCCCGTTGCAGCACTCAAACTTTATTCCACTTACAGGTGTTTGTGCCACATTTAAAGATCAGGATTTAAAACAACAGTAGTCCTAGCCATTCTTGCAGTGACTGGCATCACACTCAAGCACAGAGCTTTGTGCAATCTAAAGAGGTTAGTATCATATGATAAGGATACCCTGAACAGCCAGAAATGAAGTACAGGACTGACTGCCTGGAGGTACAAGGAATTGTCATCTCTGGGCATGCCAGAGAACAGATGAGACAAATATCTGCCAGAAATGCATCTGCCTCGAGTAAGATGCAAGGACTACATGACTTTCAGTGACATTTGCCACAATTTGCATGCTTCCAGCCTCTTTTTCTTGAAGTATGCTCACAGTTGTCACCCATCTACAGAAAGGCTGAGAAAGAAATTTTGAATATTTTCAGTTATGTATAAGGACCTTGTTTAAACATGGCCCCATACTTTTGGAATTTCAATACATGGATGAAGGAGTACAAAATTCATGCAGTAATTGCTGTGCAGAAACTCACAAATCCTACTGATCTACAGTGTAACAGGCTGGGTTAATAAAATCAGAAACAGACCAAAATCTGGGAGAGCATTTTTGATACCATTGTTGATACTCTGGAGGCTTAGCCTTCCAAACCATAGTGAAGCCAATGACATCTTTCATAAAGACCTTCTGATGATCCTAATAAAAAGTATCTCCTAGCATCCTACAACAAAGACAGGTGAACTGTCATGGAAAATTCCTCTACACAAATACAGTGTGAGGGTATCTTAAAAGCCAGTGTTTCCCACATCATGCTAGCAACTTGGTCTCAGAACACAATGCCTCCAGGAGGTGAATCAGTGCGTACATTTGTCACTGATTATCCTGACTGCTCTCTGCTTCCTTGGGCAACAACTGGTATCTTAAAAGCAAAGGGCTACATCAAGATTTAATTAGAAAACTTACTCAGTGCCAAGCTGCTTTTAATTCCCCCCCCCGTCCCCGAGATAAAATACAGCCAGAGATGCCTGAGATATCATCTCAGTTCCAGTGACTTGATCTTTTACATCATTAGGTTACAGTAGATTGTTGCACACAATGCTTTCTCGCTAGACTACAGAAAAGGCAAAAAATCCCACCTGTCTTCAGTTTGCTCTTCTGGAAAGTACACCCATGAGGAGTATCAGACCAACATATAAGAGTGATAGAACTTTTAGATTATGCAGATTAAATGCAAATAGCAATGCAAATTTATGTGTTCTGATTTGAAATACCTATTTTCAGAGTTGAAGTAATTAATTTTCCAAATACTTAACGTGAATTGATTCAGTGCTGCTGTTTGGGAAGCTGTGACAGCCAGTAACAACTGTCAACATAGTTGTTGTGTTAAGTCTGCAGCTTGCAAATGTTTTCAGAAACTGTGCTTTATCATGGTTAGCTTCTTTCTTTCTTTCTTTCTTTCTTTCTTTCTTTCTTTCTTTCTTTCTTTCTTTCCTTCCTTCCTTCCTTCCTTCCTTCCTTCCTTCCTTCTTTCTTTTTTCTCCAATCACACATGTGGTACTCTGCCATTTTATTGTCTGCAACTGACATTATGGTCAATGTACAGAATCCTGTATTGCTGCAAAGTCAGGTACAATGAGGCTTGAGCACCT
>VFFE01007624.1:577220-612798 GCA_008921705.1 Burhinus oedicnemus | reverse complement strand
GCTAAATTGTATTTCTTTTTTTTTTTTTTTTTTTTTTTTTTTTGATACACATTCCTGTGTAATGTCAGCGTTATGTTTACTGATTGGGAAACTGTGCTTTCAACAGTGCCTTCTCTCAGTGGCTGAGAGTCACTGATGAGATGGCAGTATGTTACAAACTCATTTGCTGGAGAAATCAGGCTGATGGCAATTACAGCGAATCATGCTAACAGGATATACAGTAGAGCAAAGGTGGAAATCTGTTTTCCTACATGATTTTAAGGGAAGAGGAAAACAATTACAGGATTATTGCTGAGCAGGAACTTCCTGGATTCTGAATGAGATCTCATGTGATCAAACATATACCACAACTGCAAGAGAAGGGATGCGGAACTGAGGAGCCAGGTGACATCATAGCTCAACTTACACTGCTGAAACAGTGTTAAAGGCACCCAAAATGCCTTATTTTGCTGTTGTTTCCACTGTATCCAAGGAATGACAAGAGCATCCATATTTGGGTAAGTTACTTTCATTTGTAATAGCTGCAGTTTGAACACATACACTGAATCAAGACTGCAGTTCAGTATGGAGAGTTCAGCAATGAAATGGACGTGATAACCCCATGCACTTACTTGTATAAAGTGACAATAACTGAAAGACTTGTGAGGAAGAATCTCTACAAATCAGCTTTGTTCAACATAACTGCTAGCTTGCAGCACTCTTAATTTCCCAAGAGCACCTCTGGTACCCACAGCTTCTCTACTTCTTTTGAAACAAGTGCTACACACCGTTGGATTCTCTTCTGAGTGTTTAAGTCTAGCAAGTTTTAATTATTTATACGAGCTTGACAACCAACTGTTTCCCTAAAGATGAAGTGTCTTCATTTCTTCTTAAAGCTTTACTTATTAATATACAGGCCTGTCAGTCTGACCATGGTGCCGAGGAAGGTTATGGAGCAGATCATCTTGAGTACCATCATGCAGTACATACAGGACAACCAGACGACCAGGCCCAGTCAGCACAGGTTCATGAAAGGCAGGTCCTGCTTGACTAACCTGATTGCCTTCTATGACAAGGTGACCTGCTTAGTGGACAAGGGAAAGGCTGTGGATGTTGCCTACCTGGACTTTAGTAAAGCCTTTGACACCGTTTCCCACAGACTTCTGGAGAAACTGGCTGCTCATGGCTTGGAAAGGGCATACGCTTTGCTGGGTTAAAAACCAGCTGGCTGGCTGGGCCCAAAGAGTTGTGGTGAATGGAGTTCAATCCAGTTGGTGGCCAGTCACAAGTGGCATTCCCCAGGGCTCAGTACTGGGGCCAGTTCTCTTTAATATCTTTATCAACGACCTGAATGAAGGGATTGAGTGCACCTTCAGTAAGTTTGCAGACAACACCAAGTTAGGCGGGTGTGTTGATCTCCTTGAGGGTAGGATGGCTCTACAGAGAGATCTGGACAGGCTGGATCGATGGGTCGAGGCCAATGGTATGAGGTTCAACAACGCCAAGTTCCAGGTCCTGCACTTGGGTCACAACAACCCCATGCAACACTACAGGCTTGGGGAAGAGTGGCTGGAAAGCTGCCCAGCAGAGAAAGACCTGGGGGTGTTCGTCTGAATATGCTGAATATGAGCCAGCAGTAGGCCCAGGTGGCCAAGAAGGCCAACAGTATCCTGGCTTGTATCAGGAATAGTGTGGACAGCAGGACTAGGGAAGTGACTGTACTCAGCACTGGTGAGGCCCCACCTCGAGTACTGTGTTCAGTTTTGGGCCCCTCACTACAAGACAGACATTGAGGTGCTGGAGCATGTTCAGAGAAGGGCAACAGAGCTGGTGAGGGGTCAAAAGAACAAGTCTTCTGAGGAGTGGCCAAGGGAACTGGGGCTGTTCAGCCTGGAGAAAAGGAGGCTGAGGGGCAGACCTTATCGCTCTCTACAACTACCTGAAAGGAGGCTGTAGCGAAGCCGGGGTCGGTCTCTTCTCACAAGTAACAAGCCATAGGACAAGAGGAAAAAGCCTCGAGTTGCACCAGGGGAGGTTTAGATTGGATATTAGGAAAAATTTCTTCATCGAAAGGGTTGTCAAGCATTGGAACAGGCTGCCCAGGGAAGTGGCTGAGTCACCATCCCTGGAGGTATTTAAAAGACATATAGATGTGGCGCTGAGGGACGTGGTTTAGTGGTGGACTTGGCACTACTAGGTTAACAGTTGGACTTTATGATCTTTAAGGTCTTTTACAACCTAAATGATTCTATGATTCCATAAGGACTGAAAACAATTATGGCTAAGAAAAAGGAAAGCTACTTCATGTAAAATAAGATCAACTAGAGGGACTGCTACGACAATGACATATTTATTGTAACAGTGACTATGCAATTCTTCCAAGAATCTGAAATTAATCTCTTTAAATTCTGAGGAAAGAAAAATAAGATCCTTATATTTAAAAAGCAAATCAGACCAGACTTGGTTTCACCTTTAGCCAAATGCCACATGCATGACACCAACAATTTCACTGCTGGTCATTTGGTCTGACTAAGGAGTGCAGGTTAAATTTTGCCTGAAGGAAAACAGATCGTTCTCTAGAAAGATGAAGGAGGTGTGGATCATACTCAGTTTCCATCACCTAACAGGGGACTCATCCTCTCGTCACTGCTGTTATTACCGTTTTGGTTTGGTGGTGGTTTTTGTTGGGGTGGGACGACGACACACGTCTGAAATCCTCCTAGTTACACAATCATTGCTACTATTGAGTTGATGCCAAAAGCCTGGTATGCCAGAAAGCCCATTCTAATGTCTAGACCTGCCACCAGGTCTTATACTTCATGGGGCCTTGCCTTGATTATTTTCACTTCAAGTGCAATACAGACAGGAAATTTTGACATTGATGGAGAAAGAGCCAGGTTACTTAACAGTCATGCTTTCTCTATATGCTTCCTTTCACCCCTTACATGACACTGCTGCTTCATTATCTGATCCCTTATTTAAACATGCGATTAAAGAGAAACACTGTAGAAGCCACACCCTTGTCAGCTTTTCTGTAGTAGGCAACATCTTTTCATTAGAGCAATTACAACCGCTGTCAGGGTACTTACTTGTAGGTCTTGCAATCACTATGTATTATATTTTCACTTTTCTCTGGCTGTCTTCTAGAGGAATTCTTTGCTCTAGAAAAGTCAGCTTCTGTATGCCTACAAATAAGATATTCTGATATGGTATCTCTAGCATTATATGACAGTCAGTGGACCTGATATGCAATCTTGAATTCCAGCACTTGGTCTCTATAACCATTGATGATTGTACATTGACACTTCCGTAGCACCCTTCAATCAAGCTGCTTTATGAAGTGAAAAGAAACTAGCAAAAACTACGGAACATAATGTTGCAGCCCAAAATGGAACAAAATATGGAATAACCACTATACATCAGTTTAATATTTAAAGAAAACAATCCAGCAGAACACCTGGGCAGAGGGGGCAGGGTTGAAACTAAGAAAATACAAGAAAGAATCATCCAACTTCCAATCTGGCCAGGAGACAGTATCCATTGGTTTTAGACAGTATAAGGGAATCATGACAGGACCAACATCTCAGTAAAATGGATGTTCCTTTGGTTTGGCGGGTGTTAAAGAGCAAAACAGCTCCATAATGGTTTAAAGAAACGGTGACGTTAGCTGCGCAACCTTAGTGCTAACATTCAGAGATGTGCTTTCCTCAGCCCCATCAGCTAATAGCTTTTGGTATTTCCTTGACTCAAATAAGAAAAGGTAAGGTTAACATGCATCACAGACAGAAGACAACACTGCAAGCACAACAACAGCAGACAAGAAGGGGCTTTGCAGGTAGGGGGCCTTGCTTGAGAATTCTTAATTTCTCCAGGACAGAGCCCTCTGATCAGAGGATCACCTCTTTCCTATGCGCACAATTCTACAGCAGATCCCAGGCATTGGCCTCAAATTATCAGATAAAATATTTTGTCCTTATCCTCCCAGGGATAACTGTTCCTGCAACGATCAATCTAGCAAGCACTTCCTTAGTGTTCTTTGAGATTCCCTTAGAGTCCTTCCAGACTTCAAACAGCACCAAATACTTTCCCGATGCAATCACAAATTCATTCCTTTTGGAGGGTATCCCTAAACTCCCCAAGAAATTAAAAGGAATGATGAAGCTGCGTTTTACTGCACATCTTTGTTCAGGAAAGCCTTTATTTTGATACCTGTTGTCCAAGTGAGGGAACACTACAATCTGACTATAACTAAAGTCACCGGGGTGGGGTAGGAGGTTCTTTCATTGTACTTCTGCCAAACTGTTCTGGAGGACAAATTTTTCTGGCTTTACACCACAAGAAAAAACAAAAAAACAAAAAACAAACTCAAAAATGCCCATGGCTAAATTAGGTAAATGGATTCCTGCTTTAAATGCTTCTGAAGCATCACTTTTGGCACACATGGTTTTTAAATAAAATATTGCCAGCCAGAACTGAAGCACAAAGTCCACCATACTTACTCTGCAAACTGGTGCTTCACTTAATACTCAAATTCAGCCACTGTGTGATGGCTCCTTCTGCCTGGAAAAGGCAAGCCTGTACTGAATGCACTGACTCATGGATTGTCTCTTTTGTACCACTTCTGTTTACATAATCCAGCATACGCAGTGGCCCATCTTTAGGCATTTAGTAAGATCTTGCCTTTAGGTTTGTGATCCAAAGCATTATCATTTGAGAAATGAATCATACAGTTGTAAAGCTATGCAATAACATTCAACCTAGGTCATACCTTTAGCCTCTGATGAACACAGGGCTGATGCTCTCAGCATCTCTATGAAAAGCACATCTGCTGTTGCTTCTGATCATATGCATCCTCTGGGGATTTTGTTCTGTTTTCCTTTTTCCTCTGGAATCATTTGATTTGGTCAGATTCCAATTCTACTGCACAGAACCCAACTCTGAGAACAAGTTAAGCTGTGGCAGGAAGGAAAGAACGTGCACAGTCTGAATTCTCTTGTGAGAGACCTATTAACCAATAAATAACAAGACTTTTGTTACAGGTTCTAATTAAAACAGAACTTGTCTGATTTGGGAGTTAAACTGTGTACTAATTCCAAAATTCAGTTTGATATGTTGCAGTAACATTCAAGCTCTATTAATTTTCATTTTGTATTGACGACGTACAGTAAAAAAAGGAAGGGGAAAAAAGCGTTCATGTCACCAACTGCAAATGATTGCTTTGGTTCTAGGTTCTTCACACAGACTGGAACTCAGATTTCTAAAAACACATGCACTGTGAGTCTTTAGACACCACGGGATGACATTTTAAGTGGGGTGGAGCGTGCTGAGGATAGGAAAGAGCTGCTGAATAGGTAAATAATGGAAGAGTGTGTACAATTCGCTAGACAATGTCCACTACGTCAAACTTGAAATTGTAAGATCCAAGTTTTTATTCTGTTTTCCCACACAAAGTTAAAAATATTTTTCAGAAAGTCATGAAAAACAATTTCCTATTAAGATAGTAAAAAACTGAGCAGACACATTTTGTACAAATTTTTCAATAGCTTTTATGTCAACTGACAATGATTATAAGAAATTTTAGCCATAAATATTGTTTAGCAAACAGTAAAACTAGAGGCTTAGCTTAAAAATATTCTGAATCAGAACAGCTGTAAGATGAACTAGCTAAGATGAGGAACTGTAGGTGACCAGAATGCAAAAAGTGTATGAAAAGTCCCTTGTCCTCCATTAGTTTCCTAAGACTATAAAAACAGAATAGACAAGGAGAGCAAAAAGAAGATTTTAGTATCTTAGAAATAAATTTAGGTGATTAGTAACATAGAAAAGGCAGTATCTAATGGGAAAGTGCTGTTCTAAACTGGGAATGTTTACTGACTAATGATGGAAGTCCAGTTCTCTCATTCTAGGAAGACAAGAGTTCTTGAAGTTGTCTTTCAAAGCGCACTCCCAAAGCAGATCACTGAAGCCAAACACAACAAACTCTGCAAGGGCTGTTGTTATTCAGAAGGAAACAACTTTTCAGATGTCTGACTGAAGCAAGTTATTAGACAAGCTAAATTCAGAACAGCTAGGCACTAACACCATTTTCAGCAGCCATCTACCTCTTGCAGTTATTTGCCAACTACAGTATTAGAATTAGTACACACAACTGTATCACTGAACTGTAAAAACCAGGCAAAACCCAGACAACATGCAGCTACTTTTTTGCCAAAAGACTGCTAGCTACTAGCTAATGCAGAAAAGCCATCTATAAGAGACAATATCATCTTCTTGCTTCATTCCTTGCCACATAAGTATAGTGACCTACACATAATGCAGCTTACTATGTATTGAAGGTACTGTTAGAACTAATGACTAATTGCTGACATATGAAAAAGGAAAAAAAAACCATTTGGTTTACTTGCACTTGACAAAATTCTGTTGAAGTTTTCATGCTTCCTCTGCGTTGTTGCTGTAAGAGAGTCCCCAGAGCCGGGAGAACTATAGTGATAAGGTTTCAGAAAAAAAGTTAAAGGCTTTCTGCTGTGTCCTGAGTTGGATCAGTTACTCTGATTACAATGTCCACAGCCAGCACAGGGAGGAGAGTGGCACTATGAAAATTAAGGCCAGACATGCCAGGAGTAGCAGGCTTCTGCATAAGCTCAGCACTACTGACAAACACACCGCTTTCCATCCAATTAAGTTACATCAAGAGATTTATCTTTCTGAAATTGGAAGAACATGGTGTCTCCAGCAACTTCAGTTATAATCAACCTAGAAATTTCCTTCAAATTTGCACTTGAAATACTGAATTGCCCTCTATTTCACCAATGTTTTAAAGACATTAGAGGTCCTCATTTTCTGATTTGTTCAAAAATAACCAGACATTTCTTTGGAGAATTTAACATACAGACTGTCTTACCTACGATGGATTTCAGACAATAATATTTATCCCATCTTCCCTAAACTCACGTCATCTGCAGCTTTATCATACAGCTTAGACTTTGTCTAATGCAGGTGAACAGATGACTCATTCAGTGATTAATAACTTCCAATACAGCTGTCATCTGCAGCAAGGCTGAAACACTGATTTCTGAACATCAAAGCTATACAAGGGTGTCCTGGAGGTAAAACAGGACCAATTTTGTTCAGAACTTTACTTTTTAGTTAGGCCTCTTCTAACTGCTGAAATTAACAGCATGTTGTGCAGAAAACTGTTTACTCTCAGAGTGGTAAGATTGATGTTTATAGTTGATGCCAAGGAATGGGATGCAGAGAGACTCTTGCTTATACTTATTGCTATAACAACCAAGGCCAGCCAACTGTTTCTTGCCCCATTGGAGGGTCGGAAGCGGAAAAGCGTAGAGGGATCACACCTGTGGGGAGGAGCGGACAGGACAGGTGACCCAAACCTGACCAACAGGGTATTCCATCCCATCTGCCTCCTGCTCAGTATAAAAGCTGAGAGATCAAAGGGTCAGCCTCTTTTCTTCAATGGCCGGCGTCCGAGGAGGTCTCTGTCTGTTCATCTGCCATTGATCCTGATGCAGAATCCAGATCCGGAATCCAGTTCCTGTCCATCACTGTGTCCAGTCTGGGACTTCCCCAGTGCCTGCTGGTGATGTGATTGTCATCCTGGGAGCCTGATATGGTTTTGTATATATTTCATTATTTTCTTTTTATTATTTTATTATTAATATTTCATTAAAGTAGTTTAGTTCCTTCTAAACTCTTAAGTTTCTCTTTTTTTCTCTCTCTCCTGCCTCCCTTCAGAAGCAAAGCAGGAGAGAGAGAGTATGTGTCGTTCCACCTGACTGCGCCAATCTGGCCCAAACCATGACAAAGGGCAAACAGGCGTTATCATATTAATAAATGAGATTTTGCAAACTGGAACTGCTCCTAGCTTCTTCAGCAGTAGGCTGAAAAATTATGTTTATTGTAAGAGTTTATTCCTTATGTTCCTAACAACCAGTCATTCTTCAAATAAAGTATACACTCGCAGCAGTCTTGCCATTAATCTTACACTGCAAGACAAGTCAACAAATTCTGGTTTTCTGTTAACTAGTTCTAACAGGATCTTATGCTTGAGAGTAAAAGGTGATTTGACAAGCATTTAATATTGTCACTTTCTCAACATTGCCCTGTATTTGCTTACAAACTGCTGCTTTTTTAATAATGCTGACATATTTAGGAAACAGCTGTACTAAGTGCCCAGCTGACGCTAACAACTTAAAATCAAACAGGCTGTCTTAGAGTTTGCATGTTTCCCTTTTGTTTTAGTGAATTTTCTCCATCCCACTCATTTCTCTTTTATTTTCATGCACCGCATTTTTTTTGTGCTCAGGATCTGGCTTATTAATATTCTTTTTGAAATGCTCCTCAACAGCAGCATCTCTCATTCTATTTTTGCCCATTTTTAACAATACTTACCTACTTTGCACCTAATCCTATAAATTTTCATTTTCTATTTTGCTGCCTGTTTGTTTCTCAAACTGTCACCCTGATTAATAGGTATGGAAAATGCTGTAATTCAGTCACCAGGCATGTGACGATGCACAGCGGGGCCCAGTCAATCAACCTAGGCCTTCAAAACAGATATCATTCCTTACCTAAAGGATATTCCCTGTCAATACCCTAAATTGAAAAGGCAGCTGGAGGCAGGAGCAAGTAGGCCACAGTTCTAGCTGCCTATGATAAAGTAGTAGATGGAGGAACAAATGCAGGTTTTACCCTCCAAAGATTATGGAGAACAGGCTGCAACAACGCCAGTGCTCCTGCCAACATGCTTCACTCTTTGCCTGACAGAGCCTCTGTCATCCAAGTATCTTAGATCTTTCCCTCAGATATGTATTAAATACTGTATTTTGCAACTTGAGCAGTTACAGTTGAAGAAAAACTACCACTCTAGAGCGTTCAGAGCAACCCATGGAAATAGCAGACTTTCTTGGTCACTTGCCCTGTTTGTACGAGAGCTCTGCAATCCACTCCAGTGGAAAACTGCTAAATATACCTCTTTGCAAGGATGATCATTTTCAGATATCTTGTAGATTTAAGGACGTTACTATACAGGAAATGAACACTTATTTATGCTGATCAGAGGCAAGACTGAAAATGAGCAAAAATGTGTACACTTATGGCATTTATTTTATGTTTGACAGTTTCCTGCTGGCAGTATTCATGTAGGTACCACATCTCAAGCAATCATTGTAAAGTCCTAAAATATTCTTTCAAAGAAAATGTACATTTTTGAAAAAAGTTTTGTGGGGTTTTTTTGTTTGTTTGTTTGAATAAATAAAGTGGCTATGAGGCTAAAAAATGTTTCTGGGCTGACTCCAGTTGCTTTCCTGGCTTTTTTCCAACGATGTTCAAATCAGGGGTTGTTCAAACTAGCAAACAGTAGTTTTGTGGTTTACTCACACAAAAAATTGGGAGCTCTGTTATTTTTTTAGCACATATTACTAACAGGGTTCAAGAGTACCCTCTCCTCTGTCATGTGGTTCTGGCTGTGCATAAACATTGCTTTGACCAATAGGGGCAAATTTAGATACTTTCCAGAATGATTTGTTGCATTCTCACGACAGTTGCGATCCCAGACTGGATTAGATCCAGTGGGAAAATGTTTAGACAAAGTACTGCACCAAACAACACTCCTGAGAGATGTGCCTGTGGTTTGCCTGTAACAGAAAGTTAGGTTACAGAATATGATTGTACGTTTGAGGGAATGACCAATTCACAGGGTCCAAAGAGATTTCAGGCCAAAAAAACTGAGCATCCAGCAAATGTGCAGTCATGCTCATGATCTCTAACACCAGCCATTTGGTTCAGCTCTGTCTACTCAAATATCGTGACAGTCCAGAAATGGAAAGAGAAAGGAGGTACACGGGGAGACCAGAAAAGGAAGCTATCACTTAACCCTCTCCTCCAAACACTCTCCCTCCTGACCCGCAAGATTTGAGATTTCAAGAGTCCTTCGGAAATACTTAGCTAAAAAGACTCCTACTCATTCAGTGATCAAACATGAGAGGTAAGCATGTGGGGACTAGGAGCTGGAAAGTGCAAATGCAGCATGAAATTAGAAGCAGGAAAACAGTCTTAGCACCTCTACTATGCTGCGCTAGCCACAGCATAAACAGCAGGTTGAGAAAAACAACTATTCCCCTTTATAGCTTCCACAGTAAAGAAAAAAAGGTGAAGAGCAAGACCATTGCGATCAAAACCACCACAGGGAAGTACCAAGAGTACCCAGTCACTATTACTATGGAAAAACAGAACTCAGTGAGTGGCTGGCTTTGGATGCCAGGCATAGCCAGTCTGCCAGCTAAGTAGCTTTGCCTCCTCAAACACTTCCACCTGCACTCACATTTTACTTACAGATTTGGCAACAGATTTGCTTCCCATTCACTGCAGAGTTACGCTGGAACACCTAAAGTCCAACCACGGCTCCTTTTGCGCAGTCAGGAGCGACACAACATATAATGGTTGGGGGCAGTGAGTTTATTTCCATCACAACTTACAATTCTGTAGTAAAACTAATGGCTCCTTTAGCGTCTCAAGTATTTTAGAGACTTAGCTCTGATACCAGCTTAGGCCACAAGTTGTTCCACTGCGAACAGACAGAAAGCAAAATGATAAAACACTGCTACAAAAATATTTCTGGCAACAAGAACCAATGAGATGGCAAATGCAGAAGCTCCACTTCCTAAACTACGGTTCAGCTCCTTCACAGCCTTTGCCTTCTCAATTCCCAAAACTTAAACCTAGCCTATGCCTCTACTCATGTCTTCTCACCAACTAGTTTGGAATAATGTTTCCAAATGTAGGGTTTTTCTTCTCCTTTCTATTGGTTTCCCCTTCCTTCATGTATTAAGAGTTGTTTGGATTTGTTCTACTTGCACAGATTCCGCTCAAGGCAATGAAGTTATTTGTGTAACACTTCTCACTCAAAACATTTCTCCTCTCAAAGGCATTTTTGCCTTGGCCTTCAATTTGCTTGAAAACTACTATGCAAGCTGCATAGCCTTGCATTTTTAGTCCTTTCAAGTGAGTTTGACCAGTTTTTGTTCCTCTTACTGCTACAGCAGATTGCTCTGAATAGCAGTTACTATATGTGCACATTCATACAACACAGAAATAATGAATTATGCCTGTAAGTTTGACGCATATGTTGTCAGAAGTTCATGAAAACTACGTTCTTACAGTCAACTTGTGATAGTATGCCTACTAATACATTTTCTGACTCAGATGACACGATTATTCAGCTTTTCTTATACTCTTTGTTTGCTGGAATGTTACCTAAAGCTGTTTAGAATGTACAAGATGTGAGAAATTGAAATCATCTGGAGACAGCTTCTTGTCTGCCACTGATCACAGGTAACATTACAAAAACTAGTTCACTATTATTGTTAAATTACTGTCAGATGTAGTGCTAGTTACTTTCATTCACATCTTTGCTGTGAATGCACAAAAGATCCTTTATAAACCAGAGACTAATCAACAGCAAAAGATAAACAGCAAGAATACGTAGGAATGACTTACTAGCTCTTAAACTGTATGTCCTTCATTTTATGTTTATTCCTGGTGTTTAAAATTCACTTCATTTGTAAGCCAGAGGTCAAAGTGAAATTTCTTATATTTATTTTCTTGGTGTGATGGAATAAGCAGAATGTCACGGTGTTATAAAGTAATTATGTTAACTTACATTACAAACAAGGGCTTAGACTTTATCCGAGGTGTATTTTGAAGCAGTAAAAGCATGAAGCTGAGAGCGCTTTTCTCAACCTGGGAAGCTGATAATTGTGGTGCCTGTGTGCACACTCTGGTCCAGGAAGGAGCAGCTAAACATCAAGGTCCACGGGCAGAATGGTTGATTTTATCCGGGTGGGGAAAGTAAGTAGAAAAAAAAGAGAGACAACAAATAGAGGACCTTTGAGCCAACAGCAGCAAAGCCAAAAACCTTCTTCATCTTGTTAAAAACAGTTTCTACAGCTTTTAGGACCTAAACAGGATTCTGGTATTACTGTAAAAGTATCTAAACCCCTATTTAGCCTCTTCCTTTTGCATAAACATAAGACACTGAGGGAGCTGGGAATGAACATGGAAGCAAACATTTCAGCCTCCTATACTGGACCACAACATCCAAACTGCCAGCCCTGAAATGAGCTATACCTGGCAGGGGGAAAAAAACCCAACCCCATAGCATACCATGCCGGCCCTGGAAACGCAGACAGCAACTCTGTGAAGCAGACAATGTTCTTACGTGCAAAGACATAAGAAGTCAAAGTGAGAGGATTCTTGCAAAGAGGTCTTGAGGCTGGTTAGTATGACTAAGCAATATTGCTATGGGGGTTTTTTTATACCCCTAGATAAAAAGTAACATGTACAAACTGTTAAAGCTCAATAGCTACTTAAGAGAACTTAGTGGGGCACTTGGTTCCACTACCGCTCATCCAATGCATCTCATTTCTTCTACATTAGATGAAAGGAACATGAAGGTCTGTTTCCAGAGCATCAAAGAATTCTTTTCCTTTTTCAGAGAAAGCTATGTTTTAATGTACCATCACTCTAAATGAATGTTTCTTACACCTTTGGAAACTAACACCTACTCAAGATACTACCAAGAGCTGATCTTACTCATCCACACAAACATATTCCAGAGTCGCACAACTGAAGCTCCGTTTTATATAAACAGAGCATCATGAGACACAAATGCACCACCCCTTCAACTCAGTTACAAGATCTTTTTCTGAAATAAAATTGCTTGAAGTTAGACAATATGCATAGCAGAAAGAAAATGAATAGAAGAAAATCTGATTTAAATGAAAGAGTCCTCCCTGAAAATTCCATGCTGCCTGTAGCTCCAATGCATGTTTTAAAAATATGTTCAGACCATTAAAAAAAAGCTGATGTATTCAAGTCAGACCAAAGGTTTGCTGTTTCAGCACCCTGTTTCCAACAACGGCCAAAACTGGATGCTTACAGGAGAAGAAAGGCCAGTATGCATACTTGCTTAATAGCTGGTAAAGATCTGGATACAATTTAAGCCCCAAACAAAAGAACATACTAAAACCCCTATGGTTGTGAGATCTAGAAGATCTGAAGAACCTAATCAATAGCATGTATCTTGCCACTCAATAAAGAAATACTTCTTATGCTTTTACAGGAAGAGGAAAAATAGCAGAAAAAATTTATCATTGAATCTCAGAATCTATGAAAAAGAGGAGGAATACAGCAGGAGAAAAAGACTCTAGCTAGTAGTTGCATTATTAAATTATTATCATTAAGACAGCTTCACCGAGAGAAAAATCAAATTTGCATCCATTAAGTTATAGGCTAAAACTCAGAGTAACAGATTTTATTAGCCTCCTGAACGCGCAGATCATGGATGTTCAGGCAAATCTTTGTCTTCTTGAACAGCCTTAGAGTGAAAGCAATCTATATACAGTATTATCCATTGCACTATGACCAAAAATGCTATGGTTCTGTAATTTAACTGGGGCTTGAGGATATGCTAATGCTACCAGGACTCTGGGAAACGCGTATCTGGGAAAGACAAATGCACTTAACAGTGGAAAGAGTTTAGTCCCTTCTGAATTAGGCAGGAGGACACTGCAACGTACATTCAGTTGCATGACATAAACCTGTAGCAGGAGGCAAAATGTTACAGAAAGTAATCAGCTAAGAGACAAGTACATACCACCCCTCACCATCTTTCTCTTGACATGGTTGGCATATATAGAACAGATCATTATCATGGAATCACAGAATTTTCAGAGTTGGAAGGGACCTCTAGAGATCATCTAGTCCAACTTCCCTGCTGACGCAGGAATGCCGAGAGCACATTACTCAGGACTGCATCCAGGCGGGTCTTGAAAATCTCCAGAGAAGGGGACTCCACAACCTCCCTGGGCAGCCTGTGCCAGTGCTCTGTCACCCTCACCGTAAAGAAGTTTTTTCTTGTGTATAGTCATCCATTATCATGGACTGCATATATCCTATACCATTATCAACATATAACATAGGCCTTACATTCTGTCATACCTTCCATACCTCTGCTATCAACCACCTTGAGCTGCATCACTTGATAGGTTAACAATGCTAACATATATTGTGTTATCAACAAATTATGGTGTTTGTTCAACTGACAGGGCAACCTTTCCTGTTTTAAACAACACTGGCCCCCATTCACATTGCTGGTAGCACAGACCACATCACTGTGTGCTGTTATGATACAAGTAGTGGCAGAACACTAGCTTATACAAAACTGAGAATGCTGGATATGGAGGCGGCAAAGAAACTTTCTACTGCCCACTACTGTGGCATGTAGTTTAAAAAAACCCCACACAAATATTACCATTATATTACTCTTACATTTGAAATTTGGTTCCACTTTTGTAGTCTATTCTTTGCATTCCCCTTTCCCTCCCCTTAACATTTCACCAACTTTTAATTTAATAAACATTTAAGTTTGTATTTCAAAAGCATACGTGCTCTTGGCTTGTGAAAAATCACCAAGAAAATCACCTTTACTTCCCACAATGCAGACCCAGAGCATCTAAAATATATTTGCTTGTTATATTAATAGAATTCAGAAAATTGCTCTACAAAATTCCTAAAAGAGAATCAGCCAAAGTTAGACTTGGCATCTGTACAAGTCTCAAGTTATTTTTTGGAATACTTGGACAACACGCTTATGTTATTGTCTCCCGGTTCATTTTTCTGCTCATGTATTCCCCAAAGAAGGAAAGAACGGTATTCCTGTTCTCTGAATAAGGACACATCTTGCTTGTTAGAGTGATTTAATTATTTATTTTCCCTTCTCCTTCTTGAATTGTTGGCTCTTTGGATCATGAAGCTTCAAATCCTTCTAACTCTTGCTCTTCCACATGAGGGCACAGAAGTCATCCTATTGCCTCAAAGTAAAAGAAATGAGAACAACATTCTACCAGCAGAGGAGACACTTGCTTTCAATTTTTGTCTTTTCAGCTGGATACTGCAAAGAGAGCCTTCGGAGATCACAGAAAGCCTGCTAGCTTCCTAAATCTAATTTAGTAACACAGAAAACCTGAGCAATTCAATGCTGGCATGAGCGATGTTGCAATGCATACCCCCAGCTCCACAAGGCTCTACTTTTTTTCACCTATGTGCACCTAGAGACAAAATAAAGGTGAAATATCAACAGGGTTACTCTCCTATAAAGCTGCTTCTGAAGGAACTCTGCATTTTCATCTTCTTTCTTGCATTTGATCTTCTCTGCAACATATTTTTCATATTACTCCTCACATTTTACTTCCATCTGGTTTCAGCTTTTGATTAGAAACTTGGAAGTTCAACTTTAACAGCTCAATGCAGAGACCTGAGCTGCTTCCAGCCATTTTCCTCCTTGGAGGATCTTAATTCAGTCGTATGGTTCTTTTTACTGTACCTCTGCCCATACTGGAGGCTGTATCTTTAGTAAATAGTTTGCAACTCTTGCAAAGAGCAAAAAGCCCTAACTTCTGCAAACATGGGAGGGTTTTATCCTGAAAGAAACAAAACCTACAAAACAGATGATACTGCTTTAACAGTATTTGCTATACAATGTGTCATTATAGGGAAGCTGCGAATTGTAAGGTTTATCAGACAGGATACAATACACATTTAAACATTAGTCAGCAGTTCCACCAATAATATAGGACCAAGAGTACCTCAGATATCTGAACTCACTCCAGAATTCACTACAGAGTCACCAAAACCCAACGCCCAAGTTACTGCTCAGAAAAAAAAGAATTCAAAATGTTCAGTAATAAGCATTGTTTTGACGGGATATCCATGTCCTTCCCTGTGCAGGATCAAGAGAAGCTGGCAGTCATCAGTTGTGTAGTCAGGTCAGGAAAGGCTGGTGGATGGTACCATTTTCACCACTAAAAAAATCACTTTTACCTTAAAAGCGTTAAAACAGCATACTGAGTCAGAATAAAGACTGATCTATATCTACTCAACTGTTTGCAACAGGGCATGCCTGTGAAGTATACAACAGACAGGCACATAAACACACAACATAAATGTCAGTGTAAAGACAAATTGGCGACCTAGGACTCTCCCATAACATCTCAATTCCAGCAGAATAGCCAGAAGTGCTTAATTCTCAAGAACCTGTGAAAGTCACGAAAGAAAATAGGATACTAGCCAACATCAGAAGCAAGAGAAATCTTGTGATTTCAAACATCTTTTGAACAGCACCATCGACAATAATTCTCAAAGGCATTCTGAATCACCACCTTCCATGAGCGTCTATGAAAAGTTACCTACCTAGTCTAGAAATGCAGAAGAGACCTGTAAAAAAGGCATTCAACTGCTAACTGTAGGAATCAAGGAAATGAATTAAGACCTCCCACATTTCTGAGCAATCAAAACAAGACAGCTAAATACAGAAAGCAGTATTCTGATCGCAATGCTATGAAGAAGCAAGCTTCCATATTCATACTGCTTTTATCACTCGTTTATTTTTTGTCTACATTCTGAGCCTGATACTACCTCATCTGGGCTGCACTTTAATGTTACTCTTTGCACTATTTGTTCACAGTGCAAAGATTTGAGACATATGTAGGACATACGCAGAAGATATCCTGGAATTATACCACGTTTACAACTCAAAGAGGGATAAGAGAGCTGAAAGTTGGTCTGGATTGTCCCCTAGTGGTCCCCACCTTTCTTGGGGAGCAGAACGCAGAATAGGCTGTGTGAGTGCTGATTGTCATGTTCATCTCACAAATTGTGATCTGTCCATAATAAGCAGTATGTTTGCCTCCTTCCTTATAGCATTTCCTGCTCAGCTTGCAGTTTACGGCATCTCCCAAATTCTTCACTACAAACCTTACCTGGCCATTTACTTCCAATGCTGCATGTGTGATGATGCTTATTCCTACACAAATGCATGATCTTTTATGTTATTATTAAGTTATAGCTACTCTTTTAGAGGTTTTCTCTAATCTGTCAGTCATTTATAATTCTAGTTCTGTCCTCCTCCATTATGGCAGCTTTCCGCTGCCTGCTGTCATTCATAAATTGCTTACGGAGCTTCCATTACATTATCCAGGTTATGTTAAAGAAAATAATAGCCAACACAAGATTCATTGCCATTTACCCCAGTAACTTCACTTGATACATCCTTATATGCACTAAGAAGCACAAGTAACTGATGCAGGTTATTTTACTGAAAACATTCAAGGAAAAAGACTGACTTTACAGCAACTTGTCACAGATCTTTGCTCACATTTGTCTTACTTTCTTCAGCTATGCAGCTTAGAGAAACGATACCATATATAAAATCTGAAATGCTATTTTTTCAATAGCAGGATCAAATCTTGAAACCAGGTCTGCTACTAACTCTATGTGCAATTTTTTTTTAAATTACCTCTCGTCCAAATTAAGTCATATGTTGTCACATGATGTTGTCAGTAGGCTTTCTTTCTGCATGTTTTTCCATGTTCAAACAACAGAATACTATTCTGTAATTTAACTGAAAGCTGACAGCTCCAGGCATCCTAAGGCTCCTGCTCTACGTAGTCAATCTCCTCCATGTTTGACCTCAGCAACTACAGAGACTCCTATGTTTTTATTAAGAGCTCAGGAAAGTGCTGTTTATGTCTTTTATCTTCCAAAGAAGTTTTTGCTCTAGTTCCTTCCTTTCTGTCTAAATCATCGCCCAGCTGCATGTGCAACCCAGCCGTTTTGTTCAGGCTAATATTTATTATCCACTATTCTGTTATTCTGCCTCACTTCTCTTTTTCTTTCCATATTCTATGCCTTCTCTGGTGCCAATTTCAGCTGTTTTTCTAAGAAAGGTCGTGTTCCTGAGTGTAGACAGCAGTAGGCCACACATGCAGCAGCCCAGGAAGCCCAAAAGAAACTGTGGTATTAAGTGGCTTAAGTACAATTAACTAAAGGATCGTTTTAGAAACAATTTAATTTAAGCTAAAGAACAAAATCATTAGCCCAACTCAGTGCCGCAGAATTTCACTAAACTTTCATTTCTGTTCTGTACTCCACCCAAAAATACTAAGAAAGGAGGAATTTCACCACAGCTCCAAGTCATGTTATTTGCTTTAAAAATAAATAAATAAATAAAAATAAAATATACTTACAAAATCTCTACTCAGCAGAGGAAGGGAATTCCTTCTTATTCTAGACATAGAAAGCTCGCCTAGAGAGGTAAACACTATTCAGTCTTAAAAGATAAGCTCCCTTCTCTAAGCAGATGGAATGAGTTATGCAGAAATACAAAAATGCAATAAAACAATACAATAATGCAAGAACATAGGAAGCATTAACTAGTACTTTACACGTTGGGATGAGTTAGGGAACACACTTTTATCCTTGCTCATGTAAAGGGGGTTGGAACTTGCTGATCTTTAAGGTCCCTTCCAACCCAAACCATTCTATGATTCTATACCTGATGCCTGTTGTTGCACGTTCTGTAATCAAGTTCCCCTTAAGATACAGCCTACATAGCTCTGATAGCTGGTTCTTAGCTGACCCTCACAATCATATTGAGTTCTAAAATTTAGAAATTAATCAGTTAAGTGTGATACAAGTGTGCTGAGAGTTGACTGTAGCCTTCTGGAACAAGAAATTTTACAGCTAACGTTTTATACAATTACAGGGCTAAACAGTTAAGGATAAATATATAGGGAAGTGTCTTGTGAAGTTAAAATAATTATTGTTCTGTCTGATGGCATCTAGGGAATTCCATTAAATGTCTCAGGGTGATAAAAACAAGTTGTTGATTTAAAAAGAGATAAGATGGCAACAAGACTAAGTCTTTCCTCTCTGCTTACCCAATTCTCTGTCTAAAAAAGTTATTAAGCTATAGGATCATCCCCATTTACAAGTCCCCTTCAGATTAGCTTTTTTTTTTTAGCACTGCTTTTAATAAAGTACTGGGATTCTTATTCCACAGACCAACAACACTACAGCACTGTGGGTCTACCCATGACCTTGCGGTAACTCCAAGCACCGAAAAGCTTAAACACGTAGATAGACAGGTTCTCCTGTATTCATGACATTACTACAATTTGACACCTTTTATTACTCATGTGCTCTAAATTCTGATTATAGCTAAACTGAAAAAAAAAACCAAACCCAAAACCAAACAAACTTTGCAAGATACTTCAAAGAGGAGCTTTAAAAAAGCTAATAAAAATTGGAGGATTCAGGTGTTCAGGGTTTCTACTGGTGTGTTCTTATGATGTGGGTACACAGGATATACATGGAAAGCAACAGATTAGATCAACATGCCTCTAGTAAAAAGGCTGTGCCCCCATCCACTCTATTCCACTCAGTTTTCTGCACTAATCTCATTAACGGTTTCCAAGCATAATCCAGTAACACTCTAAAGAGCAAAACCAGCATCTGCCACAAGACATTCTCCCTCTTTTCGCATCCACAGGAAAATGGATAGAGGTACTCTTTATTTTACTCTGCGCCTAGCTTGCTACTGGAGTCAGATCAAAAGAGCACACCTTGCATTTGAATGGAATGCAAAGAGATGCGAGCTGGTTCATAGATCCTGTGAGGGCTTGTCCAACAGCCTTCAGCCAGCTATTAGCAAAGCTTTATCCTCTGCACAGTTTTCCCTTGCTACAAGAAACGTCATGCATGCATGTCAGACCATCAAATAACGTATCCTACCTCAAGCTACTGTGAACAGGAAAACTCCCACTGTGACTTGATATTCATGAGGAAACAAGTACAGAAAGCCAAAAGTGACAGGTCAGCAATACAACTTTTTTTTTTAAAGAAGCTTTTCCCAACTTCAAATAATTTACCTTAGTAAGGGCAAAATGGCAGCCAACTCACTAAATGCCGCCAGCCAATACAATTTATCTGGCTCCCAGTATGGCTCTTGCACCCCTCTGATCAGAAAGCTGCATTTTCATATGTTTGTATGATGCTGGGCTTATCTGGAAGCCCACGCAGCTGGGAAATGAAAAAAAGAAATTACAATTTGGTTGGCTCTAAACTCCTCTCCCTAAGCAGGGCATTCTTTAGCCAACTGAACTAAGCTGAGCACGTGAGTGGGTAAAGAGTTTAAGGAACTCGAGGCGAAAAAGCATCCAGGGCAAACGCAGCTGGAGACATGAATCAGGGCCAGAAGCAGAGAATTAAATGAGAGGTAAAAAAGAGTAACTAAGGACAAGAAGAACCAGGAATTAAAATACTCCACACAAGAAAGATTTGTAGGGGCACAATGGGAAGGAGCAGATTAGAAAGACTGCAGAGAGTCAGAACCAGGAACCAACTCTTCAGAAGGGCTGTGGGCCTAGCGGTAAGAGGCAGCAGCAGCCAAGTCACACCAAGCTGGTGGCAAGCCCTGGACAGGCCAGCCACGCCAACTGCCCCCGCTGTCCCCACCACGGCAATGCCGTCCCGGGAGGGCACAGGCCCTACCCCACCGGCTGCCCCGCGCCTCAGGCCACCCCCAGCGCCAGGCCCCACCACCGCTTACCTGCTGCCTTAGTAGCCGCGCCTCAGGGCCTCCCGGGCGGGCGGCCGAGCGCTGCCTCGAGCCGAGGCGGGCCGGGCCCAGCCAAGAGCGCGCCCCCGCCCGCTACAGGCGCGGCAGAGCCGGGCGGGCGTCTGAGGCGAGGGCCCGCGGGAGCGGCCTGACCTCGCGCCTCCCCCCGACGGCGGGAAGAAGCGCCGAGGCGGGCCCCAGCGCCGGCAGCGGCAGCTGCCCTCAGCACCGCGCCAAGCGGGGCGAGGAGCCGTGTGGAAGCGCCGCCACAGAAACGAGGCCTTTGAACTGCCAGAAGGCCTGGCTCGCCCGGTGGCACTGCCGCGGTTCTTCTGTTCTGGGGCTCCTCCACCGTCCTGGTGGGAGCCCCTGCAAAGGCTGGAAGGACCTGAGCGGTGTGTGGTGCTTGTGACAGCGGGAGACTGTCACCCTGCTGAGAAGGAGGACGGAGTATTTCCAGCTCTGAAGAACAAATGAAATTACCTAGGGAGAAGTATAAGGAAAAAAGGGGGTACATGACTTGAAGAGACACAAAGACTGCTACAGAGGATGCTGAGGTGGTGGTGGCAGAAGCGGAACGAGCCAAGTATTAAGACGTGAAAGAGGACACAGGATGATGGGGCAGGGAAGGATGAAGATGACAGACTGCTTGGGAGAGAGCAAAGATGGAAAGATCACTAGATTGGCCAGTAGTTCCCTTGTGACTGAGCGTGATTAGCAAAAAGTAGATGTTTCACAGTAGATAAAAGGAGTCTGTGTCCTTCTGACTCACCAGAAGGCCTGTAAATTGCCCAGAAACTCAATTGCAGCTTGTAGCTTCATTTCACCAACAACTGTGCGTGAAGATGCTGTGAACTGGAGTTTAGTTGTGTCTGCTGTCAGGACGTAAGGAGAATTGTTTGAAACTCAGCCAGTCAAATATGGCCTGCTTTGGAGACAGCTGCCAATTCTCCAGCAAAGTTTGTTTTACAAATGCATTACAATCATCTGCTGGAAATGAATTTTCAGTTGTGCTGTGCAGCAACATCTGGAGTCAGCCGCCCGCTAACAATGGATTCTACAAACAAGCAGGCAGAAAACGCTCAGGGAGCCACCCTGCCCTGGGTCCAAGCTCCAGGACCACGGCCTCAAAATGGTGGGGCCCAGATGCTAATGCTAGGGAGGCCTTGATATCAGAGAGATTTAAATTCACTTTCTATAGCTGCTATGTAAATAAAGCTGCAGAGAGTGAACAGGTTAACTTGGGAGGGGGTGTGGTGTGTGTGGTGTGGTGGGTGTGTGGTGTGGGGTGTGTGGTGTGTGTGTGGTGGGGTGTGTGGTGTGTGTGGTGGGGTGTGTGGTGGGGTGTGGTGTGAAATAGGGGGAACTGGTACAGCATCAGCACCTATACGTGCTCCTGGCAAGTTAGGAACTATTGCCTGCAGTCCCATTCAATGGTACAGTATATCTATACATAGGGGGATCACATCGTATGCCTTTTATTAAAGCCCAATTCATGGAATTTTATGATAGCATCTTTTTTTTTTGGTGAACAAGGGAAACATCAGGTTGCAGAGAAAACCTAGAAGATTTGATCTGCATACACACTAAACATTCAAAAAATACTTTTAACAGGGCCTTGTGTATAAATCATGATCCGACTTACTAGTTCAGAGCACTTAGCCTGGAGTTGTTGTGTCTCAATTAGATGGACAGTAATTGAGCTCAAGGACCTTGTCTTTGTTGCATGTTGCTGAAGAACAATGAATAATTGGGCCATGATAGAAACAAAAGCAGAAATCTTTACTCAAACTTCTATGTGTGTTTTCCACATCAGGAAGCAGATCAGTATTTTTTAATTTTTTTTTTTTATCAAAACCTCTGAAATTCTGAAGTGTGTTACTAAGTATTGGGATCTACTGGCAGGCCTGTACTACCTTTCTAGTCTTCAGGTTTTATTACGGATACTTTATAGAGAGGCCATCAAATGCTGTTCGTTCCATTTCCACAAAAGCAATCTTTTTAGGGCATCACACTATACTTGGGGAGCAGACAGAACTGGACCAAGAGCAATACAGTGGAATCAGACTCCAAAGAGCAGCTCAACTCTTTGCACATTAGCTCTATTTGAGACTAGTTCTTTTAAACTCCCCAAATATCCCACTTTTCTGTCATTGATCCACGTACAAAGAAAAGCACTGTTGCAATCAATCAGCAATCTTTAGAGTATTTCCTTCTCATTGCTCCTATTACCCGTAAGCAAAATTTACACCTGGAAATTTACACCTACTCCCCTACAGCAGGCTGTTGGGGAAAATCACTAATTGTTCTACCAACCTGATACTTATAAATCCTGCTAATTCCCATGTTGAATTCTGTCCACTGCTGCTCCTGAGTAAGCATTCAGACCTGTACCTACTCTGGAAGAAACAGCTCAAGTGCCCTCTAGTGTGGTTTCGGAATATCTAGTCCATGCTTTTTCCACTTTTGTGGGACAAAATGAAAGGCTTTGAATTTGGTTTGAAACATTTTTATAGGTCCACAGAATTTTATGACATAAGCCACTGTGAAAAATACTTCGACTGAAAAATTGATGGTGATTGTGATTTTTTGGTAAAATTGCTGAATGATAGTTATGGCTAGTTTCACAGGCATATTACCTGTTTTATCCCCAAAATGCAAAATGGCAAAATTTACTAAACATGTCTGAATTTTGTACAACCATTATATCTGCTTATGAAGTGATGCTGTTGTTGCATTCTTTTTCTTGATATAAATGTGTTTAAAAAAATTACGGTCCTTCTACTTACTTCTTCAGTTACTTGTCTTTCCAAACTTTTAATATGTATTTATCAAAGTAAATTTTATTTTTCTTTCTACTACATTTTTAGTAGCTTTTTGGTCACAATAAAAATTTTCTGAAATGCTCAAGTGATTCTTACTTTTCTTTTTTAATTACTTTCCTAGCTGATTCAGCCCTAAGAAATTTGGTCCTTTTAAAGCTATTCACAGTCTGAATAGTGAACATGCTTAGATCATCTCCGAGTGTATGTTTCTGGAAGCTTTCGTGGCTGTAGTGCACAGTCTTTGAAATAAGCTTCCTGTTTAAGCTAAATACACTTACTTAGCTGCAGTCGTGTGCACACCATAAAAGCTGATAGACTCAGGCACCAAACAGGTTTGGTTTTTTCCAAACTGAAGGTAGAAATGGGAAGAGTACAGGCTGTGGACTAATATAATTGTTTCAGACATATTACAGAGTAGTGAAATTCTCAGAACTGACTTGAAAGAAATGCCAGATATACAAATATATGTTCTGGTCATACCAATGGTCCATCTACTTTTATCGGTAGCTGCCAGTAAATGCTTAAGGAAACAGCTTGAGAATGTAAGAATAGGGAGAGTACTTTCCTAGTATTAGCCTTCTGGAATTCAGTAATGTTTGTTCTAAGAAGAAGAACAGGAAAAGAAAATTTAGAGTGAGAATAGTGGAAATAAGGGACAGACCGAACTATCCAGCTGTGGAATGATTTCAAAGGAAGAGTCCTGTCATTTGGCTCATCTTTACACAAACAAATTTAAACAGTAGAACTGGATGTCTCAAATTCTCCTCTACAGTTCACAGACGGTAATGAAACTCCAGTACCCTTCTCCCCATTTTTCCTAACCACTTCATCCTATTCCGTTCTTAATGGCCTTTTCTAAGACTTCTAAAACCTGGGGAAATGTAGCAGTCTATTTAAAACACTGGCAACTTTCCAATCAGCAGTAGCAGCTGTGGCTAGGATCAGCAGCTCTCCCTGACAGAAATTTTCTCTTGTTGTACGCGTACAGTATCACAGTGTGACTGCATCAATATATTTCCTTCAAATTCTCTGTTTCATGTCTTTTTATCCTTAGCCTTATATACCTTCTTTCCTCTGACCTCCTGCATACGCTCCATTTTGATGTTGTGTATGTGTCTGTGTGCCAATATGGCCTTTGCAGTACTATTTTCCCCTCACATCACTGTGTATCTCTTTATGCACGCATTTTTGCCCACCCTGTAGCCTCTTTGAGTTCAGAAATAAGTGAATCCCCAAACCATGGGAATTTTAACCATCTTTAAAAGTCAGCTAGTAACTAATTCTGAAGACAATTTACACATTAATCCTCTTTGTAAAATGTGTGTTCTGATAACTGGGAGTCGTTTGAGAAACAGCCCAGCTATCCCACAGCTGTTGGTGGGATACCAATATTACTGCTGAATAATTTTAAAATTTTCAATAAAACAGGCTGGATTTTTTTCCCTTGCTTCTTTGGCTCTTCTTAAAACATCTGCTTCATCAAAATTCCCTTTTTAAAAATTCTGAGCAAGTCAGGTCTGAGACTAAAGTTCCCCTTTTGTTTTGTAGCTTTATGCCTGTGAATAGGAGTTCCCACAATGTGCCTCGTTCTTGTCATTTTTTGTCACTATTCAACTCTAGTTTTTTTCTTGCCTTCAGTGATAAATCCTTGCCTCAATTTGTTTATATGACTATGCATAATGGCTTTCTCTTCATTCTTCTGACATGCCTGAAATTGGTGTGAACTGTGAAATTTTCAAGCCAGAAGCAGCAATGCAGTGCTCAGGGAGGCATGTGAACAGAAGAGCAAATCGGATTTTATCATGATTGGAATAAAGATCCGTATGAAACAAGATCAATCTAGTAAAGTATGTCCTAGCATTTCTGTGATTGTCCTTTACCACACTGCAAATATTTTAACTTAACAGTCCCCGGAGAGTGCTTCTTACAGCAGTTAGTAGGAATTGGGGAAGGGGAGGAGGGTTATAAAACTCAGTGAAGTTTTGTATACTTAAGTATACAACAGTGATTATAGACATGGGCAAATTTGACTTAGCATGAAAAAGGAAATTTCGATCTTAGTGGCAGGTTCTTGAGAAAAACATCAGTCATTATTAGCACCTGACTTCAGTCTTAAAATCAAAAGTACTTGACTTTTCTACCCAGATACATGAACACTTGAATACCTTTATGAGTTGCCAAATACATCTGAATTTGTATGAGTATATTTGCTCTGGAAGGACATCTCTAACATACTAGCAGTTGTTACAGATGAAACAACTTTTATAAATAGGACGAGAACAGCTAGGGATACATAATTTTTAGGACTTCCTCCTCTTCTCAGTTCATCTGCTTCCTAGCAAATTTCTATGGAAGATGCATGCAAAACTCAGCACCATTTCATTTTATTTGAGAAGCAAGCATTTACATGACAGAATGAAGCTCCCATTGGACCTTTCCCTTCTATTTTGTCCTGGCAAAGGAGTAACTCAGGGTAAAATTCAGAAAACCTATTTAGACTCCTCAGTCAGTGACTGAGGCTCTGTTCCTCAGCTCATCCTGCAGGGATACTTACATTTAATTGGTGCTTAGACTCTGGACCACAAAGTTCCCACAACACTCACAGTGCCTGTGAAGAAGCTGCCCAGTTAGAGGAGTGGCATCTTATCTCTGCCTATATCCCCAGAAGACCTACCAAGTAGGCATGCTCTGAAGACGCCTTATATGTGTAAAAGCTATTGAAGTCAACATGCAGCCCAGCAGAGAAATTGCCCAGCATAGAAATTTACTCTGTAAGTGAGGAGGAGAAAAGCATTCCTGTTGCCAGTCTTTCACATGGCTAACTTGAGTCATGCTATTCGAAGTGGAGTCGTTACCATTATGTAGCCTGTAGAACAGATTAAATAGCAGAGAAATCTTCCCAAAAATTAATAAAATCATTTACTGTAAACTTGTTGGATTGAAGATTCATTGCAACAGAAACCAAAACTTCTCTTAGATAACTGAACTCTGTGTCCAAATATTCTTCTGATACAACACAGGCAGAGTTTTTCTTGTGCCAAGAGAAAAATCACATTTCGTAGTTAGAGTATAGAGTAGGCAACTTGATGGTTGCCCAGATATAACCCTAACCAAGTGCTACTAACGGTGTAGCTTTTTAACTCCAAATATTGTTTGTCTGTTTGTTTTAAAAGCTATCTTTCTTGACTGAAAGCCATCAAGCACTCAGTGAAGAAAAAAAAAAAAAAAGGCTTACTAGACTTTTTCAGTTCCCTTGTTTTCTTCTATTTAACCAACAAAAAGAGTACATTTACATTAAGACAATAAACAATACATGTTCAGATATCCATCTGTCCTGGCTTTTAGTGAGCCTTTCTCTGTGATACTGAGCACCTGCTACAGTTCATACATTATCTTCTGCTGCTGTCATTACATAGTGAACTCAAAAAAATGTCTAAACCTCCATCAATTGCTAGCTTAAAGTAGTTCTGAGTAAGCAGACACTTCTCTTTAAGGACTTCTGATGTCTGCTGGGCTGCCCCATCCACCATCATAATGAGATGCAAGCCCTGCAATTGCTACTAAATCCCTCCTGCTTATGGTCCTCATCTTCTGTTGCTGCAATGATTATGCCAGCTAGAGGTAGATCTGAACTGAAGCCAGAATCTGTTGGTGGGAGCACGCCACGCAATACATCACTCATTCGCTCCCCAGGAGCTGACCCAACTTACAGAACTCACTGGTGGCACTGTTATTTCTCATCATGTTACAAATCATCACTGTCCTTTATGTCAGTAAAGTGAAATGCAGAAAATATGTGGCACGTTTCACAACTCAGTTCTCTTATTTCACATTCCAGTCTTGACGCATTTTTGAAGGACCACAGAAATGTGCAGTTTAAAACCTGTCTAGTAAACTTCCTTGATCCTGAGGCATACGCTTTGAATTTAAGTAACTTTCTTTTTTCCGTTGTCCTTTGGAACAGTTTCCTTTTCCTACTTGGCTCAAACAATTTTCAAATCAAGACAGCAGCAACAGCACGTTCCATCCTGTGATGCAGACTGTGAGTCGGGCCTTTGGGACCTCCGTGCTGACTGGATGAAATTACGTGCCCCCAGGGCAATTGGCCCAGGGGTATTCCTGGAACAGCTAACAACGCTTGCAGTACCATACAGTACCCTGAATTTCTGCTGTTGAGACACAGTACAGGAACCCTGTTACTTTCCAGGCAAAGAGCAGAACTGCACATTCTCCCCTAGATCCCGGCATACAGCACAGAGATTAGCAGAGCTTTTTATAGGCTTTCTCTAATAAACAGTCCCAGACCACTATGAAATAAGTGACTCTTAGACCCTTTTTTATGTATTAGATTTTAATTCCCTAAAGAGAATAACAGATTTACATGGGAGTAAACCACAAGGCTGAGCTAGGACAAGTACTTGAAAATTTTCAGTTCTGGGATCAGTCCAGTAGCCCAGTCTCTGCAGAAAATCTCCACTTTCATGCTGGGCCTCACGATGGTTGTGATACGTGCCTCATAGACCTGTGAAAGCATCCTGAGCCCAGAATAAATGAACATACAAAAGCCAAAAGCTCTGGAAAAACAGCCTTTTCATGTGTCACTGGGCATTAAAACCAGGGAGCCCTGGAGCACTGGCAGTACCTCAAGGCATTCAGTCTGTAAGAATGAGGATTATAATGTCAGGCCTTCACACTGAGAAGTCTGTAAATACAGGAGAAAAGTACACATGCAAATATGCATCCACTTCTTGGTATATGCAGTCCAAGAAGAATTTGCAGAGTCCGCAAAAGACAGAGTTGAATCCTGTGCTGTTCTTCCCTACCACACTCTTTTATTTGTACTTACATCACATACTGCTCGATGGCCAGTATAACATATTTGAACAATAAAATGAATTTTTAAGGCTTGATGCTGAGGCCATATTCTTTGCGTTGCCTCAATGTTACGTGACTTTGACACTATGAGAATGTATTTTAGGATATTATAGTTTTGGAGTATTAAGATCTTACTTTATAATGAGATGTACAGGTAAGGACCTATCTTGATGCTTTTTCAAGAAGTGCATACAGCAAGGTTACTAGTTTCTACCTTGTGGTATTTTTAGTTTCAAAGTGAAAAGCAGCACACTTTGATTTTGGAGGGATAGGGTTCAGGTTCAACAGGGTATTGTTAATAATGGTGGAAGGAATGCTAATTATTTTTTAGCATTATTTAGCACAATTATTTTTTAGCATGCCAGGTATAAGTGAACATACCACAAAACAAAACAAAATATGCATTTGGATCCTCTCCTTTTGGGTCAAGGAGAAGTGTTTACTACTTCAGACCAGCACGTTCTCCATTGCAAAGCAGCTTGGTGAAGATGAACATGGCTCCTCTTGGGATAATTGTCACGAAGAAATCTGCCTCAGCTCCACAACAGTTTCAGTTATGATGTGAAAGAGCACACAGTAAGTCTCAAAAGACAACATGGAGAGGGAATCTAAGGATCACATATGAAAGAGGGCGTGAAAGAGCAGGTAGGCAGTGCCAGAATATGTTGTACTTCAGGGAGAGCATCTCATCTCTTTAAATCAAGGCCCATTAAAGACTCATTCTACAGATGCTCTTTTCAAAACATTTTTTGCTTTGTGTTTAAAGCTTGTGTTGTAATATGACATATGTCCTGGAAACTGTCAGTTTATAAGGACAGAAAGGCTATGTGAAAAAACAGTATCTCACACTCTATTATTGCTGGTGTATTTTTAAGCTATATAAGGGTTTTGTGTTTTAAAGCATGGTAGAAAAGAAAAGAAATGTATCTTAAATAACACGAAATCAAGCTGTGAACAGGCAAATGCCATTCACTTCTGTGGTCTGAACACTCATATTCAGTAGCTGGTCACACTGTAATCCACAGTGGAGACTCTTAGGGCAAGGCCAAGTAAGTTTATCCCTGTACAGCTGTTCTGCACCCACTATGACTCATCACAGAGCTAGTTCCATACCTCATTTTCCATGCTGACCCAACCAGCAAGATTAGCTCAAAATGATCTTAGCCATCATACATAGCATAATTCCTCCTAATTAAACCTTGAGCTACAGTTGTGATAACCTGTTTTTCCTTAGTATTTTGCACAGTTTGACAGATCATGTTATTACCCTCTAGCCCAGGTTTCCTGGGAAACAAAGCATCTCCTCACTTTTCTAATCCTTCCAGGGAAATTAAGCCCAATTAAAACATTTCAGGGGCATTCATTACATTTTATCATAGATAGTTCGCGGACATATCAATGGCAACTGCCCAGAATGTGCTGCTGCTTAATGGGTAGCAGAACCAACTAAACTTGCTTTTTGTAACAGTCACTCTTGTCCAGGGACAACATTAACCAGGGACAAAGTTTCCTTTCTGGGCAGTGCTTTGTTTCATCCCAAGACAAGGAAACACTCTACTTCTGAGAACTGGATGTTGCGATGGCAAAAATGTGTGAAAGGGGCCCCTCACAAACATGCAAACCAACTCCAGCTTCTATCTTATGTTTGTCTCCTTTCATTTTCTGGAGGGGAGTGCATTCTTTTAAGTTAAAGATGACAGCAGATAGTTCAGCTATGATATGGAACCTTATTTGTGTTCTGGGGAAAATTTAGTGGAAATGTTCCTTTGGAACACACGTAATCATGCCTAAGAGGCTGTGCATGCTGTGATTGTTTACATGATCCTGCAAACTATCAGTTTTTCTGCAGACATGCCCTGTTCACTGAACTCACACATGGGATGGTCATTTGTATCAATATTAAAGACCACTCACCTGCACTTTGGAAAGGAACTTACCTTAGTAGGAAGAGCTTCTAAATCAAAGTGGAAGCGTGCAACTCACATAATTGGAAATCTAGCCGAGTAGAGAGAAATCCGGCCCAAAGAGCAGAAGGAATCTGCAAAGAGGGTATATTAACTGGTAAATGGATGAATGCCTCTCATTTGTTTAGCAGAGAGCTGGGAGGGGACTCAAAAAGCCGAAGTGGGACTGTGAGCTGCTTACTGCGAGAGAACAGGAAAGAAAATGAGGTATTCCTCTATCCCATTTTGGCCATTAAGGGGAGATGCTAGAAATAATACTCAGATCATGCTTGCTGTAGAAATTAAGTAGTTTACAGGATTCTGTGATTTTACAGACTTGCAATGCTTTTTCTGAAAAGCAGCTTTCAGAGAAAGGCCAGGATTTGAAGCACAGGAAATCCTGGGCACTCCTATAAAGAGAAAACCAGGCCAGTGCAGTTGTCAGGGGATCCAACCATAGTTCCCAACAGCCTTGTATAGCTTTGCAGACTGAACTGTTGTGCAAGTTCCTGATGCAAAGCAAGTAAATATATTTTAAAAAATCAAAAAGCGTGGAAGGAAACAAAGGAGCAGACTATTTGCTCAGACAGTTGGAGCACAGTCCCTTCTGACCTCCTTTGTAGTCCAGGGAGCAATTCCTGAGCTGCATTCTGAGACAGAGGCAGTGTTGCCAGGCCTAGCATTCCAGCAATTACTCAGTGGAAATGGAAACAGCAATACAGATGCCAATGGTGTGATGCAAGTTTCATTGTCCCTGTCAGAATGGGAGTCCGTTATCGTTTCTGGGCTGTTTGCTTGGAATTTAAAGTCAGTTGTAGTTCCATGAAATAAGATTATTTTTTTTAAGGGAGCTCCTCCTCATTCCTTGGCCTATGCTTCTCTGAATGGCTATTTTGGACCTCGAACAGGAGCTTAGCATGCATAGAAAGAGCTGAGAAACAGGAAACCTGAACAATCCTCTGCAGAGATAAGAAGCACGCACATGAAAGTTTTGCTGTTCATAAAGCATAAAACTGGAATCATTGTAGCCGCATGCTTGTAAAACACTTGAACACCAGAAATAACAATATTGTGCCCTCCTAATCTCTAAAAGGTCAGTGGGTTAGCAGAGAACAATTTGGAAGATGATGAAAAACAGAGGAAGAGAAGGTCAGACCTGGAAGGAGAATAGTAAAATTCAGGCCAGTAGGGATACATTTTAAGTCTTTTAATTCTTAAGTCAGTTTAGGGATGATCTTTATGGGATTAAAACCTGAGGCTTTCTTCTAGTAATTGAAATTAAATAGCACTTGCTCAAGTAAGGATAGTTTCTTATCCACCTATCATTACAAACAACAATAATACTGTATGTTTAGACATATCTAAATATCTAGTGCTATAGTTGGATAACACTTCTCTCAAATGTTTCCCAGCATGCTCTGCAATGAGAAAATAACCAAAACCAAATGGTGTTTGCCCCCAGGATCTGCATAACTGTAAATCTAACTGCAAAGAAATGTCAAGGTTAGCAAGCTGGTACAAATACCGCTATGCTTGTTTCATCTAAGATACACTATGTAAGAACCTATGGAGGAAAAGACACTTTGATAATATAAGGCTCTTTAATATCTAAAGCAATACAACCCATGGATTTTGAAGCTGGACATGTTCAAGCTGGTTAATAAAATGTCCGTCTTCACAGCAGATATGACTAACTAGCGCAGCTCATGAAATAATGTTGTGAATTGTCTATCAACTGAATGTTTACCTCACAATTTGAGAATCCTATTGACAAAAATATTGAGTCCCTTCTTTCCTTAATTATATTGATTTGTTCCATAATAGCCTATGAAATGAAAATGTTTATCACCTTTGTAGTATTTCTCAAAAATCTCTTAATGGATAGAAAAGCTGGAAATCACAAATGTTATTACAACAAACGTCAGGGTTGCATAGCCACTGTTTACCAGAGAAAAGCAGAGAACATGGAGCAAGAGAGGTCGGTACTTTTACAGCAATAAATACATTGGATTTGAGGTGGAAACCTACGTATCCGGAGTGAGGCAGCTGCCAAAGTCCTCTGGGGCAGGCGGCACTAACACTTACCACAACGACACGGGAGGGCAAACCCTCTCAGGCCGGACACCCCTCTCCCCGCCCCCGCCAGGCCGCCACACCGCCCGGGCCCGGCCGGCTGCGGCGGGCGGCGCGGCCAGCAGAGGGCGCTGCCGCACGCAAGATGGCGCGGGCGGGACGGGACGGGCCTGCGCAAGCCGCGGAGGGGGGGGCGCCGGGCCCCGAGCGGTGCTGGCGGGAAAGCGGCGGAGAGTGCGGGCTTGTGCTCCGCGGCCTGTCCTGGCCACCGAGGGACTGGGGAGCTGTCACCGCGCCGCACCCGAGGCTCGGGTCCGCGGCGGGGCGAGGGGTCTGGCCGAGCTGGCAGCAGCGGAGAGCAGAGGAAATCCAGTCCCGTCACCTGGAGTTCCCTGGGCCTTTGAGAGATCTTTTGAGGTCCTGTGACAGCACAGCTCTTGGTTATTCGATCTGGCCACGCATGACGATGGATGGGGGCACTGCAGGAGGACGCTGTGAAGTGCTTCCCGGAGAAGCCAAGAACTACATGGTGAAAAGCCGGAGGTGGGAATTCAGGTGGGACAACATGGAAGGCTGGGGAAAAAGGGCAAGATACAGACCCCACGTGCTCCCTGCCACTAACTTTCCAAATCTTTTGTCTCCTCATCATCCGCACCTTCTGTAGAGTGACTGTGCAGTCACTTGATTGAATCCGCTCTCCTGCCTAAATGGGTTTTCTGTGGTGATTAAGGTAGCACCCATTGAACCAGGAAACGGCTCGCCCTCCGAAGGGGTCCTGTCCCCGCAGCTCCTGCCCAGGTACTCACTCGGATTCTCCCTTGGCCCTCATGAATCCGTTTTACTAACACCAGCTCGCAATGAGCTCCAGTTCCCCCCCTCAAAAAAAAACAAAACCAAACAAAAAACCCAAAACCTTTTCTGAAAGAACACATTTAATTTTAATCCTGGTTAGCACTATGCAACATAAAGGCACCAAGAAGAACCAAGATCTGCCTCCTCTCGACCGCCTGCACATACAGTAACTATCCCTGCCATGAAGAGCAAGCACCGAGTAGATGAGACAAACCAGGGCTCACAGGTGAGGTCAGCTGCCCTGGATGGTGGGGGGAGATGTATGGCAGAGCTCAGGATAGAGAGCGTGACCGTCCCACGACTCAGTTCATTGTCCCCCCAGTAAAGCTGTGGATACTTAACGTGGGCTGAGATGCCTTCTGCCTTCCACTGTTGCTTACTCATCTGTCTCCTAGATTAAAAGGTTTTATCGACAGCTAAATTAAAACCCAAATGTAAATGTCATTTGTGGCCCTTGGAACCTGGATTGCAATTTGCAATGATAGAAATTTGCAAATAGTGTTTATTAAAATCCAGATTTTTGTTTTTAAATTGAAAAAAAAAAAGGGGGGGGGGGAATTTTCTTCATGGCTCCCTGTTATTGAAAACTGCCTGTAACCCCTAGGAACAGACTTAGCTAGATCCAGATATTGAGGAGTCTAAAAATCCTGCCCAGAGCTCTGTGAGAAATTGTGGAGCTCTAAAGGGACAGTTTTTTAAAGATGATCTTTCGTTCTGCTTTGAAGAAGAGACATTCTGTGCTACAGAACCTCTACATGAACTTGGGTTTAAGAGGCTTAGTGAGAGGAGTGGGACCAAGAGTGAAGTTCACAGGCTCACATTTTCTGCATGGACCGTTTGCTGCCCCCCTTGCCATAGCCCTGGGAACACATTGTAGAGAAAGGACAATGCAGAAGCATTTAGCAAATCACCAGTTCTGAAATGCTTTTGAGAAAAAAATAATCACAAAAAGATTGAATCAAGTCCACATCGAGTGATCTCACCCTTCCTGAACACAGTCAAAAGAGCCAGACAACAAGAGAATATGCTCTTGTCACCATGAATGACTTTCTTCTGGAAGCAACGGAATATTAACATAAATGTATCCGCAAAAACAAATGCCCAGAAAAGCCTAGCTCCATAGAGTAGAATATCAAACTGTCGCCACTATTCACGACACCAGTTGAAACTGCTAGCTGGAAAGAGCAAAACCTGCCTGATAAACGTAGTGTCAGTTCAGCTGGATTTCATTCTCTGCAAGAATTATGTAGCAAGGAGACCTACTGCTTATGAAGGCTGAGTGCTCCATTCCTAGACTTTTAGAGAAAATGATCATAAAGATTACTAGAGAAGTAGAGAAGCCTGATAAAAGACTTTTTCAAAAACTGTCTATTTTGCCATCATACGCCAGTGCAAAACTGGTCCCTCTTTTAGATTTTTTTATTGCTTCCAATGTACTGGGGGATAATGAAGTCTTTTCCTACTGTTTGATATATCTCATTGTCATTAAGTTATTTTGTCTATTCAAATGGATTGTTTTTGTTATTTTAGAAGGAATACATTGGACCTGCTAGGTCAATACCATTTAGCACAGCATCACTCCGAAGCAGAAAAGGGAAATGGCAGGGTTTTGCTTTATGTCATAAGGTAGGCTGAACGTTCCTTTAAAAAAAACTAATAAAGTGTATTTCATTGCAAATGGAACAAGAGATTCTTAATAAAACTCTGTCACTGCAGTTCAAATAAACTATTTGGGATGATTTTCCCAAAATGCTGCCAGGCTTTAAAGCAGCTGAAAATGAACAGCAAAGTGAGTGAAAATAGAAACCACCTCCAACATCCTTCAGTATTACCGGATCGTTAGATGAGTGTAATTGCATTCGAAATAACAAGACCCAAGCATCTTTTCCTATGCCTTTTTGCATGGTTTCCATACATACCTTGGGAAAAATTTATTCTAAACATGGAAACACTCCGGATAAGTAAAAGCGTAGAGTTACTTTAATACAGCACAAACCAGGAAATAACTGCTTCATTCATTAAACACTGAGGGGAAATTTTTAACATAGAAAACCCACTTTAAGAGAACCTACCTTGTGCTCCCTTGTCAAAGCCCCACAGGCAGCTTCAGACTCAGGCTTTCTGAAGACTGTGAAAGAAAAGCGCAGCTGAAAAAAATGGTAAGAGGACAAACATCTAAGATTTTGACAAGAGAGTCGGCATTTTTGGTCAAATCTTGAGAACAACAGTGGAAGTATTAATGATTGGAAAATGAACTTAGTTTATCAGTATGAGTGAAAACAATTTTAAGGAGAACGGCCCTTTTCCTGCTATCCTTGGACTTCACACATCAAACTCTCGATCTTGCTTATCATTCTGCGGGCACGCATTCTATTATCTGCTAAATTTAAGCGTCTAATTAACGTCTGGGCCGGAGGCACATGCCGGGGCCGAGAGGGATTGGAGCGAATCCACGCGGAGGAAAGCGCGGCGGGGCCCTGCCGCCTGCCCCGCCGGGCCGCCCCGGGCACAAGGCCCGCCCCACCCCGCGCCCGCCGCCTCCCGGGGCGGGTTCAGGT
>VFFE01007624.1:484495-577200 GCA_008921705.1 Burhinus oedicnemus | reverse complement strand
CCCCGGCCCCGGCCCCGGCCCCGGCCCGCCCCCGCCGCGCCCAGCCCTGCACCTGCCTCCTGGCACCGCCCCGCCCGGAGCCGCCGGCGATTCGGGCCGAGCCGCCTCGGGAGCTGCTACCGGAGCCGGCGCCCGCCATGGGCACGGTGCGCGAAGGGATGCGCTGCATCAAGATCCTGCTGTTCATCTTCAACCTGACCTTCTGGGTGAGCGCCGGGCTGGGCCGGGCGGGGCGGGGCCGGGCTGAGCCGAGCCGAGCCGCCGGCGGCACCTGCCGCGGGCGCTCCCGGACCGCGGCCGCCGTCGGTCCCCGCGGAGGCGGCCGGTCAGGCGCGGCCCGGAGGCGGCGGCGGCGGCGGTGGTGGTGGTGGCGCTGGGCGCGGGCGGGGGCGGCGGGTCCCCAGGAGGAGCGCTGCAGGATGGGCTACCTGAGACCGCCTTGCAAGAGTGCCCTGCCGGTGCTCCCGACTTTTCCTCGCTTCTATAAAGATAGAGCTCTTCCTGGGAACATACATACTTGATACAAGATGTCATTGCTGAGAAAAGGCATCTTTCTTAACCGGTAATTTAAAGTACTGACCGTTTCCCCAACAAGCATAAAATTTCAAACAACGGGAGGCTGAGAGGTTCTCCCAGCATCCCATGCAGCGTATTGCAGCGGAACACTTCTTGACAGCATCACGATCCTTTTTAATAATATAATTTCAAATAGTGAGCCAACAGCTGCCGCTTTTACAAGTTCATCCTAAGGGAAAGTCCTTGCATCATATTGCACTTGCTTTGCTGAAAGCTACCCTAACGTGGCAACGAATAGTGTCTACTGCAGAACCCCCCAGAGATTTAGGGAATGCTGTGCCCGTTCTCCCCTCATTGCACCTTTTCAATAGTCTCACAGTCCCATAGCAAAATTGAATTCAGGCTTTCTTTTTTCTTTCACTTTCCCTCATGCTGTGTTCTCCCTTCCAGTAGCTTTCCAGTTTTTCACACTGGAAAACAATTAGCGATGTTATCTTCTTAAATGTCTTTTTCTTTCTTTCTGATTCACTGGTTTTTTAAAAGAAGTCACAAAATAATCCTGTTCAGCCTCTCTGGAGCAAGCGGTTTTGGGCTTTTGTCTCCTTTATGCTTGAAACACAGTTAAACCAAATGCTTTTCCATCTTGGTGACAGCACTGCAAGCTCCGGGTACACAGTGCTGCTGTGCTCAAGCTGTAGGAGCAGAGTGATGCTGCCCAGCTGCAGCTGCAATTCAGTAGAAGGACAAAGCTTTGTGTCATGTTGTTTCACAAAAGTGACAATTATCTGCTTTTTCAGAAGAAACCATCTCCTCAGCTGGACTGGAGGCATTCATTTCAAACACATCCAAACTACCAGAGGCACTTAGAAGCCCGGACTGTCAGGAGGGGGCTCCGGCTGTGCTCTGGCAGTCTGAAGGCTGAGCCCATGCCTGCAAGCAGGGAGGTTCAAATGCTATGACCAGGGTGGCAGGGGACCCTCACGCTCTGTGCTGTGACACTTCTGTGAGGAAAGCTGTGATCCCAAAGCTATTCAGCCATACCCTTTCCTGCTTTCTTTGCTTGCTGTAGCTATGCCAGATGAATCAAGTACCAGGCAATACAGGACAGATTAAAAAACCACCGCGCCAGGCTGCCAAGGATATGGTAAGCAGCTGGTGTTTTGTGAACCCTGTTCAGGTTGTGCAGTTGCTGCAGACCTGGGCTCTGGGCCTCCATCAGAGCGGTAGCAGAGCATTGTGCCTGGTCCTGCAGGGTGCTGAAGCTGTCTGCCAGGACACACACCATTGCCTGGTAGGCTTATAAATGGGTCTGGCGTGCGGTGGGTCTGAGACCACTGTTTATCGATCTTTCCCTTCAAACAACATGCCTTGATGCTCCCTTTTTGATCTAGTTTTGTTCGCGTTAAAGCGAATTTTTCCTTGCGTTTGACAGATCCATCGCTTGTTTGTTAATCATTTCTGTGATCCAAGATATTGTACGCTGTAATAATCCTTTTCTCTCCTAGTTCTGGTAGGGAGTGCCATGGTGATTTACAGAAAAATGCCCTGTCATAGTTGGTCCAAACACACGTAACTTCAGCACATCCCTAAGAACAATACAAGCCTCTCTTTCTGGTAAGCCTCTAAACAGAACCCTTCTTACAACGGAGCAGTAGCAGCAATTCTGAAATGGCGGATGGTCTCCTGTAATTTGGTATGATGATTTAGAGGTCTATCTGGTCTCTCTACAGCACCATATATCCCATGACACTGGAGACAGACCTGTGGTACATACAGGGAAAGAGGGCACCTCTCAGCCCAAAAGGCTAGCAGGGTTGAAAAAAAAGTCAATTAAGTTACTTCTGTCCTAAAAGTTTGGTGTGTGTGTGTCAAGCCAGCAGGGCTTAACTCCTGATCACATGGCACTTCCCTGTAAGGTTCTTTTCCTACAGTAACAGCATCTTGTCTCCAGGCCCAGGCCCTGAGTGGCCTCCTGCATACTGCCTGATGACAGTGCGGTTCTCAGGGTTAGGGAGGAGGGCAGAGTGCTCCTCGCTGGTTTTGCAGCCTGTCTTCTCATGGGCACTCACTTCCCCTCCACAACCCCCCGACCCCACTCCATTCCCCATTGCGATTCAGGCCAAGTTTTGATGACTAAATGAGTTTATTTACAAGGTTTGAAAGGCACTAGTAAGTTCAGAAGCACCACTACATTGAAGACCTGAAAGAAAGAAAGAAAGGACATTGCACTATAATAGGAATTTATTCTTCTCAAACACTGGCAAGTGCTTCCTGAATTTTCTGACAGTGGAATCCTGAGCTGTGGGATTTCAAGAAAGCATACGGTGCCCATGACACCTCTTTGATGCTCTCCAGCCAATTGTCACTAAAGTATTGACTGGTCTGTTTTATCTTCCAGCTGGCAGGATTGGCTGTCATTGCCTTTGGTCTATGGCTGCGGTTTGGTGGAGTTATGGCAGACTTTGCTTCAGACAAAAAGTCTCCAGAGTATTTCTTCATGGGTAAGTTAAAGTGCCTGTGATGACAGTAGCCTTGAACCTTAGTTTCATCCTGAGGCATGTGAGACACCTTATGCATTGAATTATATGAAGGCCAACAATTCCTGGGCTGAACTACACAAAGCTGGACATTCTGGTGCTGTGTGTCATGTGCATGATGGCTTTCATCCTTTCTCTGCTTGGCATCAACTTCCTTAGCCCTAATGGAACTCTCAGATTTGATGCAATCCTCACGTATTCTAAGTGCATTGTGCTAATACTGTCAGAATAGAAGTTTAGATGGGTCAGAGACTGCTCACCAATATATCCTTCCAGTTTGTGCAGCTGGTAGCCAACAGAACAACAGTGTCACTTCTGAATGTTTCTAATACCAATGCAGCAGTAAGACTTTTGCTCACCAGTTCTCCCCGTGTCTGCACACAGAGGCCCTCAGTGTGACTTTAAGTATCAGAGCAAATCCTTCCACAGCTGAAAAGTAAAACTACACACGGTGTTCAGTCATCTCAAGAACTGTTTGTCCAACCTAGGCAGGAATCGACTAGTTCCCCAAGCCAAGAATTAGTATTGGTCATCTGTAATTTTTAGACATTTAAGATAATTTTTTTTCTCCCTAGGATTTCCAGTTGGGTTTTCTGGAAACGTCCCCTGTGTTTCATACCTATAGACATCCTTAAATAGCAGCTGTCTAGGACTGCCAGCAACTGCATTTCTCTATCCATTGGCAATTGTAACGTGTCTTTACACCAGAAGAGTCAGATTTTTTTTCTGTTTTAATATGTCACCCCTGGAGATGGACTCAATAAAATCCAATTGGTGGAAACATTTTTGCCATCTACAAATGCCAAGTATGAATGAATACCCAGTCCTGCCTTGTCCATCAAGCCATTCTGACAGGCTGGCCAGGAATGGAACTTGACCCAAGATGTCCTGTAGCAGTCAGTTACCCATCACAGGAATATTGCCTGGGCTGTGCAGATACTTTAAATACCCCGATTCTCTTAGTGGAAACCTTGGCTCTGATATACCACAGTCCTAACCCCAAGCTTCTTTAATATATGCAACCGGGCTAGAGGCACAGAGCTGACTGTATAGTACTGTGGGAACAGATGGGTAGAATGTTATGTCCAGCAAAGTTTCTGTGGGAGTTTATGAGGCTGAATAAAACCATGCAGATGAAAATTTGATTGGGACCTGAGGGTTACTGTAAAATACTCTGTAGCACCTCCACTGACACAGAGAGCCAGAAAGTATGATTTACTTTTTCTCTTAACATCTGAGCTGCTATGTCAGCAGCACGTTAGATCACAAACTTCATTTCCAGATCCAATTTATATCTGCTGTATTTCCTATGCTGTATCTTGGAACTCTTCCTTGTTTTGTCCGCTTACATTTGACCCAAGAGATTCAACAAGACAGAAGGATGTTCTGGCCTCCAAAATCAAGTACTGCTGGTTTGTTAGAAGCCAGAAAGTAATACATCCTGTGATGTGAATAAGCACCACAGTCATTTCACAGCTTTGCAGTGGAGACTGTAACACTGTGTAAACAAGATGTTCTTTGGTGCACGTGTATTTAAATCTCTAAAAGATTTAATCTGCTTTAGTCCTGAAGAGGAATTACAAAAGCTGTTCAGAGTTTTTAATTTTGGGAAGTCCTGGGGAATGTCCTTGTAAAAGTTCCATCATAAACCGTGACATTCAACTATTGGGCTGTCACATGTATTTATAGAGATGTATGCTGTAACATGTAACTGCTAGCGGAGGAAGTGCTGAGGAACAGGACATAAATATGCTGAGAATTCTTTTAAACTTGCACTTTTGACTGAATTCTAAAGCAAAATTTTGGCCCTTTTTTGTAATAGGCATTGTGCTCTGAATGGAGCATTCCTGTTAAAGAAAAACAAAAAAAAATTCTGCTGCCCTCCCTCATTACAAACCATGTTAAATGCTGTTGTGACTTCTGAGCATCTGATGGGCAGTCATTCAGAAGTCTGAGGCTGTTAACAATCTGTGAGTAAGACAGAGGTAAAAGAATGGTGATAATTTCAGTAACTGGTGTTTTTTTGCAGCAGACAAGGCTGCACTTGATGGTCATGCTCAAGAACTCTGAGTCCCCCTTGACAGTTGTGTATTGGGCACTTCTAGCAGAGACTCTAGCAGTGTTGTTTATTTGGCTTTGTGTGTTTGCTCTGCGTTTGTGCATTCTGGGTGACAGCCAGAATTTTGCATAGGAATTCTTAATATGGAACACTGTGCAGCACGCAAGGAGCAGCTGCCAAAAGGGCTGAAAGAGAAAGCAGATCATCAGTATGACTTGGAGATATAAACATACTGCCATATATTTTAAAATCATTTCTTTAGCTCTGTTCCACTGACTGCTTTTCGGGCTGCCCTGTGATAACCCAAGCCCCTGTGATCAGATCAGTTTTGTGTCAGTGCCTGGAACAACACTGCAGCTGCATTCAGAGTTTGCTTTGTAAGTTGAAGCACTGTCCAGAATCACCATCTTTTGGAAAATAACTCATCTTCTTGCTTCTAAAGAGAAGCACATTCTGCTCTTTTTGTACCCGGATTGAGCCGCCAGCTGAATCTAACCAGCTTCTCTCTTGTGCTTCCTTGTGATGTTCTTTTTCCTGGATCTGAAATGTTGTTTTAGTTTAAAATAATTGATAATTATATCCTTGCATTTTCCATTAGGCCAGAATGAGTCTCCTTAAATAGCCTTGTTCTTTACCAGCAGTCCAGCTGTCTTTTCTGCCCCCTGGAATAGTTCGGACCATGAGTTGGCAACCAGACCTGTTCATCTTTTCCAGCCACTGAAATGTTTTTGTTGGTTTGAGAACAACTTACAGGCAGCAGTGCTGAGGTCAAGCACATATGTGTTCTTAGTTTTCTGTTGCTTGTGGTTTTGTGTTCCATGATCCATATTCCCCACCGCAGCTTGCAGTTTTTTAACCTACAACATAAAAGGTTGGAATTGGAACTTTTTGACCCATGCAGTCTCCGTCCACTTTACCAGATATATCTTACACTGGAGCCATCTCCTAAAATTGGGCATCCTTTCTCCGCAGCTCCCCAACTTTTGGAGTTCCCACTACAGTGGTAGGCATGACAGTATTTTTACATTACTCCCATCTCACAGTACATCTTTTGTGCCTGTGCTTCAAGGGGTGAGGCAAATCTGTAGCTTTCCTGTTCTATTGCAGTTCAGCTCTGGCAGATTTCATATATTCCTCTCTTATCTGTACTTGAGAGAAAAAAAAAAAGAGAAAGAAAGAAAAAAGATAATTTCAGCAAAGGTCAATAGCTGGTCAGTTACTGCTTTTATCTGAGTTGTCTGTGACACTGTATTGACCAAATGGGGAAAAGATCTATAGAATAAAGAGAATTCCCTCAGGTTGCTTATCCTTCTTGAGACTCCCGTACAAAGACTCTGGTGAGTTTTTCTACTGGGCAGGAAAGTCTGCAATAATCAGAAGGAAGAGAGAGATGCTTGTGTGAACCCAAGATGTCAGGATTGCTATCTCATAATTAATTGGTTCTTAATTAATTCTTTGTAGTAGCGCTCTTCTTAAATTTAAAACTACCTAAAGCACGGAAGTGAAGACAAAGTGCCTGCTGAGTGCAAGTTGAGCATTTCTGAAGTATAAACGAACACAAGGACTTTTTAAGGGTCAGGTCAAGACACCTATTTTCCCCTCTTTTGCTGGATGAAGAGGAAAGCCTATTGTGGTTCCTTGGGCAACATGGAGGACAAACTCTCTGTATCCCTAATAAATGAAGTGCAGAGGGTTGCATCACTGCTAGCAGCAATAAAAATGAAGGGTATGTACTCAAATAGCCTCATCAGGATTGGTAACAAAAACTGATGAATGTGAATGAATCAATACGGATGACTCTTTCTCATAACTGGCAGCACTGAAGCATTGTTTCTCCTGCACAGCCAGAGCTCACAAACTTTGTGCTATGTTATGTCCTCTTTGCTCCAGTTTCATGATCCGATCTGTGGTCCAGGCATTCATCAGGGTCAAACCAGTTGTAGATAGAAGTTTCAGGGTGGCTGTGGCTTTTTCTTGGGGTCTGTGAGAGCATGAGTGATCATTCTGGCTTTGAAAGGTACAGTTAGATGGCGCATGCCTTAGGATATGAAGTCATGTCTGGAGTTGAAGGATATTAGTAGTTTTTCTCCATAGTAGTGGGTGCCCGTACAAACAGGAGTTGGCCAGCAGTTAAATCCATGTAAACTACAATTCTCTGCTCCTGTGCCTCATTTTGTTATAGTTCTATTCGTGTGTTTTGGAGTCAAGCACTATACCCTTAGTCAACAGTATTTTCTCTACAAAATCCATAGCCTCTCAAACTCTATCAGCCTTTAAAATGAGAGATACTGGCAAAGGAGCCTCTGTGTAGAGATGTAATACCACAAGAGGAGTACAAAACAGTCCTGCCATCATGTGTATTGTAGAGGCTTTTAGTCTGTACTTAAGACTTAAGCAATGAACTTGTCTTTCTTCCTATCATCTTGTGTGCAGGTCTCCTCTTCAGCAGTTGAGGAAGTGTGGTTTAGAAAAGGCTGTTAGTGGCCCTGAGTGGAAAATGAAAGCTGCTGCACTGGAAATATGGAAATATATTAAAAAATATGACACCACCACTACTACCCCCAAAAAAAAGCCTTACTCAAAATGAAAGTTGTTCAAAAGTCCTCAGTCTCTGTGCTGGATCATAAAGCCTTGCAATCAGTTCCTAAGAGTCAGTATCCTGCCTGGCAGAGTAAAGGCAAGGCCACCACGAAGTTAGAATGCTGACAAAACAAGCTAGTTAAGCCTAATGAAATAATCTGTCCATCTACCTCAGGCTGATTATTTTATATTTGCAATATGCTGAGATTCAGGAGGCTTTTTTTTTTTTTTTTAAAATTAATCACTTAAGCATGATAATGCACTTTGTGCTTTTTGCTTGTTAAACTGTGCTCCTGGGTAAACCTTTCTCCCACCCTACTCTCTTTGTGTGTAGCTATCTAAAAGCTAGCCAGTTCCACGCAGCAGCAACAGTTGAACCAACAGTTACACTATTTCCTTCTTTGACGCACCCTCCTCTCCTTCCTCTAGGCAGCTGCAAGTCACCCTGGTGCCTGCACACTGGTGACATTGCTGAACTCTGACAGTGCCACTCACTGAGTATGTGGGGTCTCCCTCAGCCTGCGTCAGTGAGCAATCAAGCAGTTGTATCTGATTCAGGTCAGACTGCCCATGCACGGGCCAGAGCCCTGCGCCACAGGCTCAACACTTCTACTTTTCCACAAAGAGCCACCTGTAGCAAGTGACCTAAGTGACTGGGGATAAACGTGTCACTGGTCCTGCATGAAGTAAAAAGACATGAAGATGTTTCCTCTTGCTATAGCAGCACACTAAACTCCAGGAATGCTAAGGCTTTTTCAGTTATGTGCTTTGTTCTTCACACATACTCTCTTTAAAAGGACTAATTCTGCTCTGGATGCCAGTCTCTAAAGTGGCTTCTGGAAAAAGAACCAAACCAATATAACCCATTGTATCTCAAGGGAAATGTCCTGTGTTGTGTTTCATTCTGACAGCACTGGAAATGTAATGGGACTCTCCACTATGAAGCCATTAAGAGGAAAGCATTTTGTCTGCTGGAAAAAATAAAACAGCAACAAAAAAGCCCTTAGCTCCTTTTTGGGGTGTATCACTTCAAAAGCATCTACAGAGAGGGTTTTGATTGAGTTGGCTTGTTTTTTTCCAGCACTTAACTTTATCTGCGCTTGGGTGGGTTAAGACAGGTATCTGCAGAGTCCTAACTTTTGCTGCTATGGGGGTTGCAGATTTCTGTGAATGCATTATCTTTTCTATTTTGGGTGGCTTGGAACCTGTGCATTTAAGCATTAGAAGTGTATAACTGTTGATATCTGCATGGAAATGTACACATACACACAGGATTATTGACGGTGTCCTAATCTAGAGAGGATTGCAGAGAATTTGGAGAGGATTTCAGAATACCAGATGACCCAGTATTAAAAAGTCGGATGAAATACAGTATCAGTAAAGCAAAGTGACACAAGTGGTAACATAATCTAAGCAGTATAAACACTGACAGACTTTAAATTAGCTATAACCACACAGGAATGTGATCTTAGACTCACTGTCAGTTGCTCTTCACAAAAGTGCCTTGCTCAGCTGCAGTCAAAAAGGCATATAAATGTCAGGGATTATTAAGAAAGGAAATGAGAATGCAACTGAAAAATTTTCACGTCATTGTGTAAATTTCCACTGCACTCAGTGTCTTGAATGCTATATGGTCAAAAAGGATGTAATAAAACTAGAAAAAGTACTAAGAAGTTTGACAAGATTATTATCATACTATGCACTTTGAACAACTTCCGTACTAGGAAGTTTTTCACACTATTCACATCATTAAATTGTAGAATCCATTGCCACAGGATTCTGTGTTCAACCATGATACTACAGATCCACCTAATACACGTATGTTGATTACATTTGACTTCAGTGACATTTGGTATAGGGTGAAGTAGATATTGACAGCCATTGGAGACTACTGAGAAGGTAACAGCTGACATATGTTGGCTTATGTGAATTTGGGACATAATTATTTAGTGTTGTGAGATGCATCTGAGCAAAATATGTAAAAAGTGCTGGTATTCTGTGGGAAGGGGAAGCAGTAGACCAGGATGTTACCTTACAGTGAGGTTGCTTTTAAATTGAAATTCAGGATTTCAGCAGGAAATTCAGCAGAAGCCTACCAACTGGCTGGTATCTGTAATGCTTTTGTGGTTCCAGGAAGATTAACCACGAAATACCTGTTGAATTCACACGATACATGTAATTATGTCTGTGCATTATGCTCAAATTAAGGGTATGTTCCAATTGTCCAGAAATTCATCTTCCTTCAGAGGACTCCGCCTCTCCTCTCCAGTTTTGTAAATGTGTTTTATGGCTAAATATACTAAAATCTATTAACACAAAAACAGTAATCTCTAGTAACAAGCCTGTTTCAGAAACTGACTTTGCTACCATGTACAACATACACAACTGTCCCTGTCTGGCCTGTTATTTCCAAATCCCACATGTGTTTCTCACCTTTTCCAATAGAGTATTTGTGCTACAGGTTCCTTGTGCTCTGCCGGGGGCTTAAGAGCCTCGGTCCTTCTGTGGAGGAGCACATCTGCCTCCCAGACTACAATGCACATACAACCTCAGGAAAATCTCTTCAAGTCAGATCTGGGTTCTAGGACTCCTGTCATCACTGCCTCTGGGTCCCTTATAATAAGAATAGAGCTTCTTATTTTCTTAGTGGAGTATGAACAGTTGGCGGTTTGTTCAATGTTAGTTACTCAGCCCAAAAAAAGAAAAAGTAGAATTATTTCAAATGGAAAGTGACCATAGCAGCCAGGTAAACAAGAAACCCATGTGAAATAAAGCCAGAGAGAGAGAGACAGAGTATGTTTGTCTGCTCCGGCTCTTTGCAGTAGGCTCTAGACAGGGATTTGTATCTCAAAGCCCTCAGTAGGATTTTTCAGCAAAACAAAACAAACACACAAAAACAAACACCAGAAAAACCCCAAAACACTAACAACTTTGGGAGTGGGTTCTATTCCAGACTCTGAAATTAGATCTCTACCAGCCTAGGCAGCCAGCCAGTCTGAAATAAGAATGGTTTTAATGTTCACATTAGTAGTTTCCTACCTGCCTGGTTTGTGTTGTAATGTTTCCTTTCTGTTCACAAAACATTGGTAGTACACACTTCTGCCTATCATGTGATTCTTTGTAATGGGAGCATAGAGGGACTCTGGTTCTAAGGACACAGTTGTTACTCTGTCCCAGTTCCATATGACAGACTAAAGAACTGGTGACATTTGCTTTCAGGCTAGTTATGTGTAGATTTGCATGTTACCTTGAGGGCTTTTTTAAATTGCTCTAAGGAACAAAGAACAGATGTCTTGCAGATTTCACTTGTCGTTTTTCGAAACACGGTGCTGATCCCTCCCTTGCTCTTGATACACATAAAGACATATTGCAGTCAGTAGCTATCAAATTCCATCCTTGTTTTCTACCTAGTCTAAAATGATGAAATTCTGTATTCACTGCTAATCACAAAGGTTTCGTTCATCCAGAAATAACATGCAGAATACCCTTTATCCTTCTTGAGGTGCTTCTTCACACTTGCAGATCCACTGTGCACATACCCAGAGGAAGCAGTATCTTATGGAAGAACTCTGTGCCATAAACATAGATGCCAATCTAGAGATCTCTACTGAGTTGTGGATTTGCCATTCTTCAGTATTGGGAGCCATAGGTTGCTCTGAGATTGCCAGGTAACTTAATTCCCCTTGTAATTGCAAAGCAGTCTGCTAAAAAATGGAACTCCCTCCTGTTGGAATTTTCACAGGAATACCCCCATCAGACATTTTCCTTTCAGGAAATAATGATTTTCCCCATGGGATGAATCAAAAAACCAAGTATATAGAAAAGCTGCCACTTTACTGCTTTCCAAATTTTTTCTTTGCAAAATGAAACTATGGCTGAAGCATGGGGTTCCCTCCCTCTTACACTCTATTTTTCAGCCAGAAGGGAAATCAATTTGTTATTAGGTGTTCTCTCACTTGACTTACTGCTAAAAGCAGAAGTGTTAGTTTCTCTTCACAGCTTATAAAAATCTGTGTGTTTGTGTGGGGAGGTGTTTTAGCACAGCTAAAATGAAAAAAAAAACCAAAACCCACCACCCCAAAACCTGAATATTTCCCCACAAAAAAGGTCAAGAGAATAAGCTCTGTCAAAAAACCCCTCAGTCCTATGACACTTCATTTTTCATCCTCTTGTGTTTACAAAAAAAGGCCATATTTCCTCCACTACCCCTCATAGTCATTGGTATCCTGGCTGCATCTGCTCAGATCAAACAATTTTCTGTTGCATTTTGCACGTGGCTTTTCATTCTTTGGAATGTGCCTCTTCATCCCTTTGCATACGGGGGCTGAGAGTGACTTGCTTTGTGGGTCCTGCATGCAGGTGCAATAAATATTCCTGAGTTGTGGGCAGTCACAGGTTTCTGCTATTAAGTCCAGTGCTTGCCCTCCTTAATGCCATAGCAGTGTGCCTGTTCTCAGTATTCTCTCCTCATCTGTTATCTGCTCCTGTGTGGGCTGCTAATGAGCTCAGAGACTGGTTAGTTGTCAAACCCTCTCTCCTCTTCATTAGCAGACACAGATCAAAGTGACAAAACTAGGAATCAGGAAATGAACAGAGGCAAGAAGAGGTAAGAGGAAAAATTTCACACAGGCCACGAACATTTGCTTCCTTTCTACCTTCTACTTTTTTACTTCTGTTGCACAAAAAGCTGTAGCTAGATAGTCTTCTCAAAAATTTCCATTCACTGAAACAAGCTCTCTACCTTGACCTGACTTGCACGTTTCTTTTTGCCATGCTGAGCTTTGTGGTGAAGTTTTTAGTGTCAGAGTTTCTAGCTATCAAATGTGTTCCATTTTGTGACTATAAGCTAAGCGTCTTTTTTGTTTCTCTGCTGTGCTGTAGATGCTGGAGGCCATGCCAAGGCTTTGTGTTTTACAATGGAAGCACTTATGAATAGAAACTGATTAAGGCTTTGCTTTCTATCCTGCTTTTTTGAAAGGAACAGAGTTTAGTGAAGCTTAGTTACTTCTGACACATTATACTATTGCATAGGAATGTATGATATTAACACCACCACATTTCTGGATTTGTCTGCTTTGCTCATCCTGACTGGGCTAACTTGATGGCTGTAAGTGCATGATGTCTCTAGGTAAAAGAAATATGCCTACATTGCTGTGTATAGCCCACTAGGAAAAGAAATATTAGCTCCCTGTCTTATATAGTTACGCCATCTAGGATGTTTCTGAATCTATTGCTTTGATACGCTTCCTGGAAATCATCTTGCAGTTGAGCATACCTGGATCTGGGTGCTAGGAAACCTCACAGTGCAAGCTGAGAAGTAACCTGGTCCCTTTGAATTTTTTTCAAGCTACTCTTCAAGTGTCTCATTCCTGTGTGAAAGATTACGTACGTGTATATATAGCAGACAAGTACAAACATCTTTAGTTTTGTGGAATTTTTTTTAAGTGTCATCATTATTTTCCATGTAGAAATAGCTCTCCGAGTATCAGCAACTACTAGTCCCAGGCTGAGAAAGGACAAAGTCTGGAATGAACTCTCGTGCACAGAAGATGGAAGAAGGTGGTTTTAAACTCTTGGCTGGCTCAACTGTGGGGCCAGACACACAGCAAGTTCAGCTTTGTTTAGTGAGTGGTGTGAGTTCTTCCTGTAACACGCCTTAAAAGGGAAGTTCTGATTGAGGTAGCGGTTTAGCTGTGAGTCATGCAAGTGAAATGTTAAGTCTGTTTCTCAGACAAAAGCAAACCCGAATTGCTGAAAGTGGTCTCACCCCTGAGCCTCAGAGAACTTTGTCTTTGCTAGCTGGAAGCGACAAAAAGAAATGGGAAGAGTTCTTTCCAGCCTTCTTAATCAAAAAGCCTCTCTGCTAATTGTCTGATAAGTAATTACAGGGACTAGAGTAGGGAGTGACATACAGAAAAAGGTCCAGGAAACGTCTTCGTAATTACACTCTGTTTGTTACCATGGAGATGTCAGAAAATGGCAGTTTTGGTGTTTGGCAGTTGAACAGCAGGTTCTGCACCTGAGAGAATTTTTTTGTCTTGCCCAATTCATCTTCCATGAGGGGCTGACCTTTACTCCGGAGCCATATATATCTTTGTATATCCCTCCCTCAGTAAAAACCACTGTGTTGTGAATATGTGTACAAGTATTAGCTTGAAGAATGCTCAGTCCTAGTAAGTCACAAAATGCTGAATATTAAAAATCTATAAAATACAGAATATGAACTGCCAGCACAGTCAGCAGCAAATCCCACATATCTGGCATCACAGACCTGGCAAAGCCATATTAATTATAATTGTGTTATTGCTGTTTAGCAGAATGTGTTCCTCAGCAAGCAATCCTTGGCACAAGAAAGGTACCGGGGCAAGAAGGATGGAAGGCAGAAGGATCACAATAGCTGGGATAGATATCTGGCCAACATACAGTGATGCGCCAATGAATGGGCAGCAGGCAGGAGTTTGCCTTCTCCAAGCAGGCTGCATCTGTGTGGCAGTGTAGATAGATTGTTTGTATATTGATCGTTTGTTTTTTCATCTTCTTAGCAATCATTGCAAACTGTCAATTGTAGGGCTTTCTAGCCTAGGTTACCCAAGGCCTGCTAACAGTAAATACCAGCAGTTCTGTTAACCCTAAAGATTTGAGTCAGATTTTAAAAGAATGTTTAAAATGGTAATTGCGAATACTAAACGTTCTCATTAAAAGTTTGCACAGTCAAAACTGGGCGCAAGGCTCACTGTGCCCTCTAGTGTGCGCAGTCTGTAGCTCCACGGTCCCTTCGTAACAGCATGAGGGAAACGAAGCTGTTTTTTCTAGCAGTGGATTGGCATGGCAGATATCTGTGTGTCCTCCACGTTGCCCACACCAGACAAAGCCTAGAATTACCAGGCAGTGCACTGAGGCTGTTGTACTTTGGCTGACGTGGTACCCAGAGACAAGGCACAAACACAGTTGTTGTGGTCTGATGGGAACTGACACCGCACATGAACGGATGTATTGCCTAAGCAGAGATCAAGCATGTAAATTTACAACTGACGGAAGAAAAATTCCGTGCTCTGGTTTCCTTTTGTCCTAGATAAAGCCCATTTAAAAGAAAAAAAAACAACAAAAAACAAAATAACCCAAAACTGTTGAATGTAGTATTTCTATCTATTTTACAGGTTGCGGAGATGAATGCCATTCCCCCTACCTCTACAGTTTTTGTCCTGTCAAGTTCTGAACATACCAAGGGTCCTAGATCTTTAACTATGTATGGGGCTATAGTGGCATCTCCAATGTTCAGTGCTTGTCTCAGGCCTGGTCTTTGCTGGCAGTCTCACCCCCCAGATTGCTTCATTGTCCTCTTAATGTGTTTACTCTGATGATCCACTATTTGCTGTTCTTTCTTTATGTCATTAAATTTGTCTACACACAAATAACTCCTTGTGCCGCTTAGTAGCATCAGGTCCCCTAAACGATTCAGTAGCTGCGTAACACCTAACTGTGAATGTCCAGAACATGAAGGCAGTGCAGTGTTGCCACTGGCTGCTGCAGAGACCTTCTCATTCTGCCTATTGAAATAAAGTGGTGGGAGGGTATCCTGCAGTTCAGATGAGGGCAGCGTGCATCATGAGATGCTGTTTGTAGGTCACGCATGAAAGAGTCTTGGCTTCTAAGTCTTAGACACTCTACTACTTTCACACAGAATCACCTTCTTTGAATATCTGATATGATTTGTCTGGTTCTGAGATTCTATCCATTTTCAGGCAGCTCTTCTCCAAATCTTCTGATCATAACGCACTGATAATATTAGCCTTTAAAAGCTGCTGATATCTAATATTCTGACACTTGCATCAGTATGTTGGAGGAAAATAAATGTAAAGTAATGACACTGGAACACGCCTGCCCAGCAGGCAGTAAAGCAGCTACTTATCGTAGAGGGAAGATGCCATGCTCCAAATCGCTGAACTGTAGACAAGCTTCTGTTCTCTGCAGTGACCCAGCTTAGGACTATGGCTGAGCTTATGACCTTCCCCAGGTTGTTTCTTCCCACTCATTATTTTGCCAGAGGGTGCAAATTCACTGCTTCATTCACTTCCCCTAACAGCTTTCAAGGCGTTCCCCCAATCATCCTCTTCTTTCCAATAGCAATCAGCTTTTTCCCCAGCCAAAGCACTGATTTCAGAGGAACATCCCACTGTTGTGCCTGTACCTTTCCTGAAGATCTTAAATGTCCTTTTTTATGTACTCCCAGGCAACTGATAGAGCATAGCTACCAAGTAGCTGTTTTAAGTTCTACCCCTACATAGCAGTACAGCACATTTCCAGCCCCAGGTTTCACAGAAATGAGCCCTCTAGCAATGTGGGATTTTTTTTGCCATACATTCCTCACTGAAGAGTTTTGTAAGGTGGTTCTGGATGGTACGGTGTATGTTCTTCCTGGACTGAGCTGCCTTTGGGACAGGAAACTTGGGAGGTGGAAGTCTTCTCATTTGTCTTCATGAGATTCTCCAAGAATTCTGAAGAGTTCATTGGTCTCTTTTTGTGGCAAGAGCAATTTTTCTGTGTAATGGGTGTCCTTTGTGAGAGCCAGAGACCACTGTTACTTACAAATATGTGGGTGTGACAAAATAGGTACCAGACTTTGGGAAAAGAAACCTTAAATTCTTGTCTGATTCTGATTTTTCATAGGACTCTATGTATTGGTGGGAGCAGGGGCTCTCATGACCACAGTTGGATTTTTTGGGTGCTGTGGAGCAGCGCGGGAGTCTCAGTGCTTAATTGGAGCAGTAAGTAAAAGGTTTCAAGGGCCTGGGCTGCACAGGAAAATCATTCAAAAGCCTATGCTTTGTGTCATTAGTGGAAAGACCTTTGCCGTCCAAGACCTGAAATGTCTTATGTCCTTTTACTGGCTAATCTAGCATCTTTAGCCACTGTGCTATTGCAGAGCTTCCATACATGAAGAAGTTCCATTGCTTGTCTCATGTGATGTGTTTCCTGGAATTACCTTCTGTCTTTTCTGAAGCTACCATCTGAGCCACATCTTTGCTATTTCCACCTTTGTTTCCATATTACAACAAATCCAATTTGACACCCTTGTTACAGACCTTGCTTACCAGCTTTCTTTCAGTTAGTGTGTGGGCTGTTGATGCCTGGGCAAGGATGAGGGACTGACTGGCAGTCTACATAAAGCAGAATTGTGCAAGGTATATTAATACAAGATTCTCTTCTCCCTCTGCAGTTCTTTGCTTGCTTGTTGGTGATATTTGCGGCTGAGGTCACTGCTGGAGTATTTGCCTTTATAGGCAAGAAAGTGGTAAGTAGCAAGCAACTTCTAATGTAATAATGGGGTAGCTATGGATTCCAATGCCAACTGACCTACCATCTGGCCCTTACATAGGAAAACTTTCCAGGAGACTTTTCCTAGGAAGACTCTCTGACATTCTTATCTGGAGTCAACGAGAGCTTGTGTTATCAAAAGTCCAGAATAGGATGCAGTTTTTGCCCCTATTAAAGAAAATCTGTAGGTGTGGTTCAACCTTACATCCACAAGGAACATCAAGTAGAACTATATAAGAGGGTATTGCTTGGGAAAAGGGCAAACAAATTCAAGCACTGAATTTCTCCAACTAGTAGTGTGTAACCAAAACACAGAATACATGCAGAATGCAGAAATTCTGCATTCTGACCCATGCAGAGTTCCTCTGAATGCCATCAGGCCACAAAACCTCCTATCTTTCCAATCACGGTACCTCAGTTTACCAGGCATAATTTTCTGCTCTGGAGGTTGACGACACAAGCTGGAAGTCTGCACTGGATTGGGGGTAAGACTTATTTGCCACTCACTTGGAAAGTCTGATTTCTGCAGGCAATACAGGAAGCCCAGAAAATCTATGAAGACATTTATGACGACTATATGAAAAACCCAGGAGGGAAGGTCAACAGCACTATCTATCGCTACCACTTGGCTGTGAGTAGTCCTCCTGAGCTTTAATGCCTTGCACTACTACTCTACTGTCACATTACCCTTTAAAATTTAGAATGCCTCCCACTGAGGTATGAAAGAATAGAACCGAGCGTTACTTAAAATGGAGCCAGAGGCTCACAACCCGGTTTTCTGATGGGTCTGTCAGACTTCTGGTTTTCAGATCCCAAGTGATCCATACCTTTGAAGGTGAAAATGGCCAGGCTTTTAAATTTCAGCTGATGCTTCTAGCCTTTGTTGAGCAGAAGATAGGACTATTATGGCCCTTCTGGGTATTAAAATCCAAGAATAAATACTCACAAATGCAGTGAGAGGTAGAAAGGTCTGAATCTGTCTGCATTTGTCAGAGTAAAAACTGTAACCCGTGTCCCAGGACCTACAATATGGCAGATCCTGTCACTGTCTGAACCAAGTAGGTAAAGAACCAAAAGCACATGTGACTCAGTTCAGGCCACCCAAAAAGTTACTGTCTGAATCAGAATTAGAACCTGTGACTTCCTGAATCCTATTTGTGTCCATCCTGTATCTGCACTGCCTCCCACAGAGATCAAGCCCAAGCTTTGTTGCTCCTTACAGCATTCCCACGTTCTTTAGAAGAAATATTTCACAACCTCAGACCCTTTTGTCCTTCTCCCATAGCTGTTATTTCTGACCCCAAGAGGAATTCCAAGCATTTTGTGGGAGATAGGCAAACAGGAAAAACAAACCCTCTGAAACACTCTGATTTATTACTGTCTCCAAACCCAGCACTATGTTTTGTCAGAAATGAAGATTCTAGCATTCTCTCTTGTAGCTTTTGTGTGTTGCCCATAATTCTGTTTGCACTATTTGAACTTTCTGCTTTCTCCCTTTAACAACTGTTTCCTTGTAAGCCAGGGATCTGCTTTTCCAAAACCCACTTGTTTGCTTTGTTATGAGATACTGTGATAAAAATCCCTTCTGGATGTTGTTGTTAATACAAATTTGTCCGTTTGCTATGGCTTCAGACAATTGAAACTGATTTTTGATAATTCTGGCCTGTGCACTTGGAACTCTACCAGAGGTAGCAGTTAATACAGGGAATAAATTTATGACTTGATCTGTATTGTTTTGGTTTTTTTTTAGTTAGTTATTGTCTCATTTTCAGTATGAAAGAAGTCTATGGTTTCCCCTTCTTTGATTCTTCCTCTCTCTCTCTCTCTCTCATTTAGCTCCAATGCTGTGGTAAAGATAATATGGAACAACAAACGGGATTACCTTGTCCAGAGAATATCCAGAAGGCAAGTGTCCTCTGTTCTTGTTGTTCTAATCACTTTTTCATGTCAATTGTTTAGTAAAATTGGAAACATTGTGGAAGAAAGGAAGAACTTCCTTTTTACCTTGCAAATTCCAGCATGAAATTCCATGTGAAATGGAGCAGAGTCGAGGCAGAAATAAGTCGGAGGTCATACTGAATGTGCCCGGCCCTCATTTCTGAAGCCTGTTTGTAGCATCCCATGGTAGCTGAGACAGTATTACATCATCTGAAAAGAAAAGTGGGAAGGATGTAGCAGAACGGGAGTCCTAAATGGAAAAGCCCCGTGAAGGCTGAATTTTGGCAAGTGCCTGCCTTAATCGTGCATGGGGGCTCCTGATTAGAAACTCTGTTGGTGTTAAGAAGGATAGTGTTATTTCTGTCTTTTGTGGAATGTGCTTGTGAGTACAATGTCAATCTGAAGGGCCAAACTTCCTAATTTAGCGTGGCCTATCATATAGAGGGTTTTAAAATTAGGGAAAACTGATTGTAAGCAAATGACTTGTATGTGTCAGCCTGTACGGGCAAGACGTACAGATGTTTCACTAGAAAAGGGAATATGCTGTGAAAATTGTCCAACAAAACACAAGGCGTAGATGCATGAACTGGGACAGTGACTGCAATAATATTTTTCATGTTTATGTGGTGTTTAGTGAGAACAGCTGACAGAGTTGGTTGGAGTATATTTTTTTAGGAGTACAAATCTTTCAATTTTGTTTTTAATAGAATTGCCTGATCGAAATCGAGAACGTAATTGATGCTAATCTGCATTTAGTTGGAATTGTTGGAATTGCAATTGCTGGCATCACAGTGAGTAAAGCCATGTTCGCACTCTCAAATCTATATTTGAGCCCAGTACCCTGTCCCTTACTCAAAGCTTTGTGGAAGGTGTTTTGCAGCAACTGGTGTGATTCCTCAAAGGAGCAGTTATTCTTATCACTTTCAGTGTGTCTTCTCTCTGGGAATTGCCCACATTGGCACAAGAAAACTTGCGTGACTTTGTTTTACCAGTTTATTTTGTGTCCTTAGATAGCATCTGAAGTATCCAATGGTAATCTTATTTTGTTGTAATAGTAGGAAAGCAGAGTTCACATGAACCAAACTGAAAAGCAAAAGGCTGTAGCAGCATTTCATCTATTCCAAAACAGCTGCAGACTGATGCTTTAGGCCCTTTGAGGATCCATTCCTTAGATTTCACGAGGAATAGAGAGTACCTAACCTTTGTATAGAAATGGCTTTCAAGGAAAATGCTGGCTGTAGCATTGGTTCAATGTGAAGGATAGTTTATAAACAGATTTTCTAGATCACAGATCCAGTGATCAGTAGGTATTTTGTTAAAGGAACAGGATTTAAACTGCATAGTTTTCAGAACAGTATTTCTTTCCTAAATGCGTAGCACTTAGTTACAGGTAGCTTTTTCATTGAATTGTGTCATCATAACATTTCTTACAGTCCACCTTCTCCCACAAGTGTGCATTGTTTTATTCCCAAGGTCTGCTCCTTCATGACAGAGCTGTGACCAATAGATGTCACCCTGCTGCAAGGATATGGCAGGAGTGGGCAGTCTGTATTAGACACAGGCTTTAACAGAAAGCATTTTCCAGCATGTGTGCGCCACGACTTCCTTCAGATTCAGAAACCAGCAGCAGTCTGAAGCAGCACGAGGAGCTAGAATATTAGTAAATAAATACACCTTTAGCTGCTCTGAAGAGCAGGAGATTCATGGACTTTTGTGGATGCTTAAAAGCAGATGAAGGGTTTATGTATGTAATAGAAACCGTGGCATGGGTAAAGGCAATTAACAATCCTGTGATTTGTATAAAACATGAAGGTGTACTCAAAAATGCAGCAAAGCCACGTGGGTGGGACAGAGTTCCAATAACCTCTCTATTCAACAAGGACACACTAGAAATACAAACATCTCTTCTATGGCTTCCCACCTCAGATACAGCAGAAGTTATGAAATTATAACCTCTTCAGCAGCAGAAACATGTCTGTACATTTTTCTGTGCTTGTTTCTGATGCTTCATGGGGTATGACTGATCAGCTGTCTCCTTCTTCCTTAGGGAGGTGTGTGGGGAGGGGATACGAACTCAGTGGTTTAACTGCCTGATAGTATTGCTCATCTCCCATCATTAGCAATGAAGCATCAGGAGGTAGCTGCTAACTGCTTTGGAGAATCAACCTGTGGCAAAAAAGACATTTCTGGAGACTCTGGCAATACCCACTGTTCTCTGCTTTTAACATTCCCTCTAGTTAACTAGTTCCCTAACATGAATAGAGTTTTATATTTAATGTATAGTCTTGGTCTTGCGTAGTAATTGTTAAGAGCTTAGCTTTCTCTGTAAAATCGCAATGCTCAGTGCCAGAGACTTGGTTTCTCTGGGATCATTCTCTGCTTTTACTCAAATGTGTATACAATATTTCATGTAGAAGCATTCTGAAACCAGAACCTTTTGGTGCAATACTAGGCATAATACCTATAGTCACAGTTATTGACGTCAGTGAAATTTATGTTAATAATATTAATGTTTGGGGCTGTTAGGCTGCCCTTAACATTTAGAACAAAGAACAGAGAAACTAGTGTAAGCAGATAAAACTTTGGCTTTAAGTATCAGTGAAATCTCTTTTATGTTAATTGTCTGTCTTGGGGTTTGTAGATGGAAGCAGTCACTTGCTACTCTGCCATAAGAACCTTCAGATTGTTCTGATATGCAGACTAATTTATAACTGTTTTGTAAGTGGATCCCTAAATTGCATCCCTTCTCTTCTAGATCTTTGGCATGATATTCAGCATGGTTCTGTGCTGTGCGATCCGTAACACAAGAGACACGATCTAAAACTTTCACTGCACAACTATGTCCCAGGAGTTCCAGACTAAGCTTTACAAGAAGTGCTCTTCTACCCAATTTAATAATTGTAATGCATTTTAATTAGTGTTTTAACATACTGAGAGGAAAATATCCCATTAGGTGAGCAGGTGAATTGTATTAGTTACAGTAAAACCAAAGTGAACAAAGAAGGGTTTTAAAATGTCCTTTTTAATGAAAAAAGCAAAGGTGCATCTAAGACTAATTTGATTTTTAATGTTTATATATGTGCAATTAAGAGTTTACACATCTGTAGACATTGTGTAAGCACATGCATCTCTCCTTACAAATATATATGCACATGGGAAGGTACCTGTATATGCAGTACCTTGTTTAGGTAAGTATGTGCAAATGGAACATGGTGTGTGTGCATGTTTGCATGCATATTCTTCCAGAGTCTCACTATGCAAGAGTGTACACACACCCATACGTATACACTGCTTGAAACCCTTTCATATCAAGCCCCTGTTTACCAAGAATTAGCAGAGGAACAAATGCCACTTTAAAAAGTAAGACCCATGATCCATTTTGTAACCGTTCTTTCCAAAGCCCAAACACAATAGAATTAATAAAATTGGACTTTATTTAATGCTTCAGGGCCTGCTCCGGCAAACTTTAATTCGTGTGAGTAGACCCACTGACTTCACTGTCATGCAGAGACTGGATTTTTATTTTTTTTTTAGGACTGGACCCTTCATGAAAATGCAGAAAGCTCTGGGGGAGGAAACATGTCCAAGGAGATCCAGGCTAAAGGAAGAGAGGGAAAGAGGTGGGAAGATGGCAGTCATTTGGGAGCAATTGCAGTGCAGTGTGCTTAAGCTTCCCAAGCTAGCCTGAGACATACACACGCACAAAAAAAAATCTATGAGTTAAAGGGGCCACTAAAATCTTTATTCAGAAGTCCCTTTATCCTGCAAGACTCTATATGGTATATATGCTGGCGCAGGAGTGGAGCCTATATCTAGAAAAGCAGCAGCTTTGTCAGATACTCTATAGAATCTAACTGGCCTGTCAAAGCCAACCAAAGAGTGAAAATGGTCAGGGAAAGACACGCAGCACTTTAATATCCTGTTTCTGCTTCTGTGACTATCACAGCTTCTATGGGGCTCTTACCTCAACCTCTCACCCTTTCTTGCGGGTGTAAGGCAGGAAATAAAGATGGGACGTTTTTACAGAGCCATAAAGTAAATTTTCTTACTGGCACCTTTAGATTGCATGTCAGGTATAAGAATTACACTGTGTGCTTGAAATACCTCAGGGCTTGCGTTTATATAGTTTGTTTCTATATTTTTATTTTTCTATTTGTCATATTTATTCATAAGAGAATGTTCTTTTTAAAACAGCCTAGAAGGGAGAAAGCTTGTCCCCAGAAGGGGAAAATAAATTACATCAAAGGCTCAGAATCTCTTAATTTTTGGCTTACTTGACATAATTCACCATTTCAGAGAACAGCTTTTTGCTAACAACATCCACATAGCAGCTCTGTTTCTCTGATGATCACTAGCTCAGATTTCTGATGCAGTTGTTCCATACATGATGGGGAAAAGTTCAGCTCATTGAAATGGTCCATGATGTCTAACAGGACTTGGCATTTACCAGTCATGGAGTCTTTATTCCACTGAAACATGACGGAAAGAAATGGGATTTCGGAAAATGTGTTCATTCTAGTGCACGTTTGTGTGGAATATACATCCCTTGTGATACTTATCTCTCATTTCCCAAAGAAATGTCAACTCCCATCACTTTTCTGTTACTTGAGGATTGGAAATAGTGTTGGTGTTTCATGTATTCAATTTAATTGACACATCTTGCTGTCTTTTACATAGATCTCTCTTTTCAAATTGTTCAGCCACAAACTATGACACTGAGACAGCTGTGGACTAAATGCTGGGTATGCAGCAGGGACTGCCAATTGAGCACTTTCTGGGCCTAGCTTCAGGTACCCAGCTGACAGGGAGACATTATATCGTACGCCAAAGAAGCGTTAGCCTTCTGTCACTCTGTTCACAGCTGATTAGCTATGGATGCCATGTAAAAGTAGGTCCTGGGACCTTACTCTGCAAGCATCACACCAGGAAATAGGCCCCTATCTACTGTCTGCTCCTAAGAAAGGCTCAACTGGGAGAATGACACTGGCAGCAAATCCACGAGGGTCTCAAGCTGAAACTAAGAAAGTAAGTTTCTCACAGCAAACTGACATAGCCAAAGCAATTTCCTGGATCCCAGGTACACTTGAGACTGTCCCTACAACTGGTCCTGCTCTAAATAGATAACGGGATAGTACATAACTGTGGTGTTTTCTCCCAAGGTAATACTGACAGAAAGAAGAAACCTGTGTATGGTGTCATTTTTGCCATTCAGAGCAGGACAGCTTTCCAGGAAAACCAGTAAAAATAGGGCAGTAGGGAAGCCAGTGGTTCAGGTTCCAAGATTATTGCCCTACAGGGACAGAAATTTATTGCAAATAAAGCTATTTCCTTCTGTTACGCTCCCCCTCATAATGACAGTATTTTATTTATTTTAAACACATCTACATATAATTGGTTTTAATTCCTCAAATTTGTAGCACCACAATGTAGTGAGAGGACCAGAGTTTACTACTTTATTTGTTTATTGCTTCTTGAGTAAGTTGGAAGATGCCCACTCCTGCTTTTGAGATGCACTGAATAAAAAGGCAGCTTGCAGAAACTCCTGTTGCTTTGCCAGTCCCCCACTCCCTCAGAAGTACAAAAACATCTAAGTGCCTTATGAAAACAGGGAAGAGTGGTACAAAGAAACCTTCTATAAATTCAGACTTAAACAACCTAACTTTCTGCTGAAGTGTTTTGGGTTTGTGTTTGTTTTTTTTAATCCTCTGAACAGTGCATTTGTTTTTCTGAGTGTAATTACTGCTTATACTCTAGGGTTTACTGCTATTTAGGTATAGGGGATACCTGCACTGCATATCAGAAACAGAATAATACCAGTTACTGGTTTCGTTCTCTAAGTTATTGGTATAATTTAAGCTGGAAATCAACATTTTAGGCATCTACTAGTGCCTTTAACAGAATCCAGAGACAGAGCCTCTTTTGTTGTTTCCTGCTGTTGTGAGGTGCATAATATATTTGCAGTTTTCTCTGCATCTTAGTAACTGAAAGTCCTTTGTAACTCATTAAGGGACAGAAATACAGCTGTTATTTCCCTGTCAAAGCTGCAAGAATTCTTTCCTGTTGCTGTTAGATCATAGCTAGTTAACAACTCCAATTTCCAACGACTAGCTTGAACAACCCTTTTTAACTGCTCAAATGTCATAGGCAGGGTTGTGGCTATCAAAACTGGGTATGTAGTGCCCACAGTTTATTGTGCTGCTGCTCTTTCATTTCAGCTCTTTAAAGTGCAAAACCTTTCATCTTTGTCAGCAGTACAAAATAATTTCCAAGCAACAACACCATATGTCTTCAATAAGAAAGCTTTTCAAAGGTAACTAAATCCAAACCAGTATCTAAACTTCCTCAAATACAGTTCATGCTCCAGAGTTGCATGCCAGGATTTAATTAACAAAAACTCCAGTGCTTGTATGCACCAGATACATAGTAACTGCCATATAAGTAAGTCAGCAGAGGTACCCATTTAGTCCTGTCCCTTGTACCTGTTTCAGAAGCAAGTGACAAAAGACCAAATCCCTCCAGGTGATAATTCTGAGAGTACATCTCAATATTTTCTTCTCCTGTCAAACAGTCTGTTCTAAAGCATAAAGACGTAAATTGTTGATGCCCTTATTATATCTCTGAACATCATTATTCACATTTCCCTATGTCCTTTTTCTCTCTATCTCGCCTCCCTTCGGGAGCAGAGCAAGAGAGAGCAAGCATCTGTCGTTCCACCGGATTGGGCCAATCTGGCCCAAACCACAACACCCTAGTCCAATTTTTTTAGTAACTGTCTTCAGTAGGAGCTTCATTTGTTACAGGAAAACCTCAGCCGGTTTTGATATCTTGCAGAGATTGCACAGGAGCTGATGAAGCACAGCCCTCTAATATCCTTACAATGAAGAGTCATATTTCACTTTTCTTCATAGTGAAAGTGATTATTTTATTGCAAAATATATTTCATAGAATCATAGAGTACCAGGCTGGAAGGGACCTCAAGGATCATCTGGCCCAACCTTTCTTGGCAAAAGCACACTCTAGACAAGATGGCCCAGCACCCTGTCCATCTGAACCTTAAAAGTGTCCAATCACAGAATTTTCAGAGTTGGAAGGGACCTCTAGAGATCATCTAGTCCAACTCCCCTGCTGACACAGGAATGCCGAGAGCACATTACTCAGGACTGCATCCAGGCGGGTCTTGAATATCTCCAGAGAAGGGGACTCCACAACCTCCCTGGGCAGCCTGTTCCACTGCTCTGTCACCCTCACCGTAAAGAAGTTTTTTCTTAGGTTTGAATGGAACTTCCTGTGTTCCAACTTGTGCCCGTTGCCCCTCGTCCTGTCACTGGGAACCACTGAAGAGAGTCTGGCTCCAGCCTCCTTCAACCCACCCTTTAGATACTTCTAAGCAAGAATAAGGTCTCCCCTCAGCCTTCTCTTCTCCAGGCTGAAGAGTCCCAGCTCTCTCAGCCTTTCCTCATAAGGGAGGTGCTCCAGTCCCCCCATCATCTTTGTTGCCCTACGCTGGACTCTCTCCAGAAGTTCCCTGTCCCACCTGAGCTGGGGAGCCCAGAACTGGACACAGTATTCCAGTTGTGGCCTCACCACTGCCGAGTAGAGGGGGAGAATGACCTCCCTCGACTTACTGGCCACACTCTTCCCTATGCAGCCCAGGATATTGGGGAATCCACTGCTTCCCTGGGGAGATTATTCCAATGGCTGACTGTTCTCATTGTTGAAAATTTTACTCTTGTGTCCAGTCAGAATCTCCCCTGGAATAACTTGTACCCATCACCCCTTGTCTTTTCCATATGACTCCTTGTTAAAAAGGGAGTCTCCATCTTCTTTGTAGCCACGTTTTAAATACTGGAACATGGTGATAAGGTCTCCCCTTTCATATATATATTTCATATGTATTGAAAAGAAATTGAGTTATCTTAAGCCTTCAAATGCTATATTTTTACAGCCTTTGGAGGCTACTGATTAACAGCATGGGATGCTGTTCGCAGAAAATGTACATAAACCTTTTCAATCTTACTTCTTCCTCTCTAATGGTGCTCCAGCCACTAGGTTCTCCAAAACACAAACCACCCAATATAACGTATTTGTTTCTATAGCACAAATTCTGGTTTTGGACAGAACTGGCGTATCGGTTTATGCTGCAAAGTCTGTAGCAGAATTACCTCTATGGCAGCTTTCTTTAAGAGAAAAAAAGCCCCAACTTACACCGTTGCTGAAATCAGCTTTCACTTCCTTTTAGCCTAATGTGTTCTGAAGTGGCGTTTTATCAGCTTTTCTGTCTTGAATTTGAAACAACTTTCTAATAAAAATAACCTGAAATAAGCGACTACCAGCAAGACCTTGTTTCTGTGCCCTCCCCAGTCCCCCCGAACCCCCCATTTCACGCTAGGGCCGGTCCGACAGACCCTCCCGCCGCGGCAGGGCTGCCTTCGCCTCACCTTCTGCATCCTGGCGCTCCGGACACCCGCTGGTCACCAGGACAGCCGGTCACCCGGCGGCGGTGCCAGCAGAATCCCGCGGGGCGGGCGGCCGACCGACCGACCGACCACCCGGCGAGGGGCTCCTCAGGACGGGGCGCGAGCGCAGGCTGCGGGGCGGCTCTGCCCAGAGCCTGCCCGTCACCCTCGGCGGTGCGATCGCCCCGGTGCTGGGAACTGGTGAAGGAGCAGGCGAGGCGAGCACCGGGGCCGGGCCGGGCCGGACCCGACGGCCGCCGCCGCCGCCTGGCCACGGCTCGCCTCAGGAACTCGCGCGCCGGAGCGGACCCGCCCACCGGGGACGGGCAGCGGGCGGGACTCGCTCCGCATTGGCTACTGGCACCGCAGCTGGCGCGCGGGCGGTGCCTCGTCCTGGCGGCGAGCGCGGAACGGCGGGAGAGCGGCGGCCGCGGCAGGGGCGCCGGCGGGTCTTTGCGCCCGCCGCTCGGGCAGCCGAGCGGCCCAGGGATGTGGCGGGACCGCACGCGGGTTCGGCGGGGGCCGGTAACAGGTGGCTCCGTGCGCGGGGCGGGCCCCGGTTCCGCCCTGCCCCTTCAGGCCGCTCCTCCTGAGCGGCGCCGGCCGGCGGGGCCCTGCGGCTGGCCCGCGTCGGGGGGGCGCCCCCTGGCGGCTGGGCGGTGCCCGCCCCGCTGGTTGACAGCCCCGGAGCGGGCCGCGGCGCCTCCCGCGGGGCGGGTTGGGGAGACCCGGCGAGGAGCTGGGGAGGGGGGGGGGCGCGCTGCGGCAGGAGTCGGCGGGAGCGGCTGCTCCGGCCCCGGGGCCCCCACAGGCCTCGGCCCGGGTGGTGGCAGTGGCGCGAAGCCCGGGCGGTTGGCTGTGAGCTGGTTGGCAGCAAAGAAGCGGCAGGGAGAGGGTGACCCGGTTTTCGAGCCTCTGCCAGGTAAGAGAGGCCTCACTAACGCCACAGAAATACCAGGACTGAAGAGGAGGCCCATGGCGTTTAAAGGACAAATTTGCCTCAGCGTGGATTCCGGTCACCCAAACCCCCTACGAGCCGACTCTGCGTTCTGTGCTCCCATGCTTTTCTCTTACTTCCTCGCCCGAATTAAGATGTTGAGAAGAGGTAAGGATGTTAGGGCTGTCTGCAAATCCATTGCTCCATTATGTGAAAAGGCATATTAAGATAAAGTAAATGTAAACAAACACCTGACGCCAAGGAACCGTCACCTCAATAGGTGGCTGTCCCTGGGCCTGCGGATCTTCAAGCAGAGCACACGTATGGCTGAAAGGCCAAAGGGACAAAGTGCTCTGAAGGCGTGTAAATGTATATTTAAATAGATGCATTAACGCAACCCAAATATCTTAATTTGGATTTTTCTCGAGTGTAGAAGAATTCGTATTAGTTATTTTCCTCTCAGTGATTTTACACAGGCATTAACTATAAAATCAGACTGCTGGTTTTTGCATGTGTATGCTCATACTGAAGACAAATCTGTCAGTCCCAGCCATAAGGGAGCATTATAATAATTTTGCAGTGCTGCTTATTACTGTAAGTAGGCCTGGTTCCCTTTTTTATTTTGTTAAGTGCAAGTGCTGCTTAATAGTAAGCTGACTTAAATTTTCCTGTGCTAAATACCCTTTTTAAAGGCTCGGACACCTTCAGAAGGCACTATCTCATCTTAAAGCTGAAGATTTTTTTTTCTTTGCCAGTTACTAGGTAACGTAATTGCTGCTTTGTTGGGTAAATACCTACTTCCCAATTTTTTCCTATCATTCTCTGTGCTCTTCACAAACTAGAGAGTAGCAATTCACGTTGCAGCTATTTGCTGAGAACCTGGGAGTCCACAGCTCTTACATGCTGTCATGACATGGTTTTTACACTTGTGTTGGGGGCTGGGGAATACCAGACTTTATCACCACCAGAAAGTCTTTTGTAGCTTAATTAAAATTAACCTCTCCTTGTCCAACAGTTGTAGAATTAGTCTTGTATATATCTAGCCGTAACTGGATTGTTTCAGCCATAGGTGTAAGGGACATATCTTACAGAAGGAGGGCTCCTGCTGTTCCTGCAAAATCCTCTGGATTAAACAGTGTTTCTGGAGAATTAAATTTTGAAACCTTGCTTCCGAAGGCATTTCTTTATCACCAGATTAGGCATATGACAATTAAAGTTCATGCCTTGTGCAGAATCTGTGACAAGCATGCAAATGCTGTCAGCTTATTATTGCAGTTGTCCTGGACAAAGCTTTTGCTATTTCACAGCATGGTTGAGGTTGAAAGGAACCTCTGGAGGTCATCTTGTCCAACTCCCGCTCAAGGAAGGCCACCTAGCAGATTCCCTTAGTCTTTTATGGAGGCTTTGCTGCAGTTGAAATAACATGAATGTGTTGGGAATAGAGTATCAGGTTCCAGGAACATTCATGAAAACTGCAAAATTGAAAGCAAGATTTTTCTAAGAAAATTAAATTTCATATTTGTATCCTGTGAATTGCGGTTCCGTTATTTACTATTTCAAGGAAAGTGTGAATGGCAGATCTAATTTTTTGGGAGCTACAATCGTATTTCTAAAAGTGAATTTGCATAAACAGAAAAAAATACACCTTGCATCTCAGTAGTATTTTTAGGTGTCACAGTTCATTTGCCCCTGGTAACTCATGAGAATGCAGGTAAGCTGAAAGATTTCTATTTCAGACACTTCTTTGCCAGGGAGGGGAACATTTCTTTTCTAATATTCTAGATCATCCGTGTTTTGTATATGTCACAGTTTTGATTTTTAGCTTGATTAAATTGTTTTAAGTACTTTGATTCAACTTAATGGCCTTTCTGAATGTAATATTTAATTTAAAAATTGAAGTTGTTAGAATTTTATTAAAATGAGCAGTAATGAGTTTACAATACAGTATGTAGTATTAACTAGGAATCCGACAGTTTTCTACATATTGACAATTTCTTCTGTCGTTATATGCTTTGCATTTCAGTCTGAGTAAACTTTGGTAATCAGGTTAAAAACTCCTCTTGTTGATCGGAAAAGACGTTTCTTTTCTTGTAACTGATGCAATACAGTGTAGGATTAGAGCTGGGTAACGACTGTATCAGTAGGCTGAAATTACTGTTTAGACTTTGCTCCTGTGCATGAGAATAAGGTTACATGCAACAAGCATGGCAAACTAGATTATTTTGTCTTTATGATTCCTGCAGCTAAAGAAGAATAATATTACCATTTCATAATCTTTTCTCCCTCTGTGTGAGCAAGGACTTATTCTATGTAAAGAGGCGGTGGTAGGACAGGGGTGCTGACACGTGCCAGGCCACTATCACCTTTCCCACGGAGATGTTGAAAATTCAGTTACAGGATGCTCAAAGAGTGGGTAACTGAGTATGTATTTATCATCCTCACAGAATACACGTTTGGTGTGAGTATCTATTTCTAAGTACTATTTATTTGCTGTTTCTGCTAAAAATTAACTTCCACACTTTTATGCAAAACTTTAGGCTCTAAGTGTTGTGGCGGTTGGCATTGTTTCAGGTTGTACCTTTGATTGCTTGAAGAGCTCTATTCAGTGTAGGTAATTTTTTATACATAGCACATGGGTCCTGGAAGGGAGGGCGGGGGGGCAGAGAGAATTCTTGAGATGAGAAAGGGTGGAGAGTGGGCCGTGGATGTCTTCTGTGCTAGTACCTAACCTCTGAGAGGTACAGGTTAGTAACTGCTACTTTTCATGATAAATTGCATGAGTGAATGGAGATACTGCTATGGATGGTGGCAAGAACATCAAATAGTCCAGCGTCATCCTTAATGAGGGATGAGGAAGAGCAAGAACTGGATTTTCAGGAGAAAACATAAGGAAATAAGTTACTTTCTGCTTCATTTCAGCGTCACAGTAGCTTTTAAGTAAGGTCTGCTGTTCCGTACCTGGTCGAAAACTTGTAGATATCACCCCACTTCAAACTAAAGTGTGTAATGTCAGACCTGCTGTGCTCTGAAGAATGGCACGCTCTTATGCAACTGGGTTCGTACACACGGAGGCCATTGAAAGACTTCACAAGAATCTTAGGGCCATCTTGCCAAGACAGAACATTTCTTATTTTCTTTTTATTACTTTTCATCTGTTAACTGTGGAATGCTGTGTAGACTTTACATAGGCTTATCTTAGCACTGTTCATTTTTCTGTCATCTACTTTCCCTTGTTCGCACACTGAATAGTATAGGAGACCATAAAATAAAAAATAATTTAAAAAAAAGCCCTGCCCTACTGATTTTTCCAAACTGGTTCTGTAGTTGTCTCTGGATGCTGTTAACAGTCACCCTCTAAAATTAACTCTTCACGGTAGTTCCCTGCTTGACTGGGCTTAACTATGGAATGGCACCTCATGCTGCTCCATAAAAAGTAATTAAGCGAAACTCTTGGGAAGGTAGATAAACAGTTTTAAGGTCTAACTGGCACTTATCAGCACCATGAGGCTTTTCCCAAGAAGGAATAACTGATGTTTATAATAACACACGAGAATTTTAAAAGGCCAAAGAATCTATAGCAGATGTATGCAACTTCCCTCCCACACAAACAAAACTGGAACTTTATGTTAATACCAACAAAAGCAGGAGTTTTTAGTAGGTATGTCATTGTTTTTTGCCACCTTCTGTTTTTGCTGGAAGCAAAAATAAACAGATAGACAAATAAAAGATCTATGCCAACAGTGCGTGTACAGCGGCTCTGAGGGTTATCAGCAGGTTAATTCTGTTTGGGCACAATGGCAATCTTTGAGTATAGTTGGTGGTTCAAACTGGGCATAACAAGCTGGTCTTCATCTTTCTGGCTCTAGGGGTTGTTTGGGTCTGTTACTTGCCAAAATAAAGCAAACCCCTGCCTGGATAACTGAAAGAGCACAAATGCTACTCTCCCGATGTGAACCTCTGGATAAATCTGCTCCACTTAATACTCCACTTTAAAAGTGAAAATTCTTTTTCATAAAGCCACATTTGCAATCACTGAACAACTAAGAGAGCTATAGTGAAGTAACCCACTTTACAAGGTAAAACACATGGATGGGAAGGGGTGAAAAAAGACAAAGCTTTTGGCAGTGATTTAACATGTTAGTGGCACATGTTACCTGAAAATTGTATTTAATTGGGGGTTGAACCTTTAGTGCATCCGTACAGAGCTGCAAATGCCTAGCTCTGAAATAGTTCTTTTTATAGTTATGTATTGTTAAAACTCCTTTTACTACCATTTAATTTATTTATACACCTTTTTTTCCTGGCTGCATTTGCAGACATTGAGAGTGGTCAGCCCCGCTCATGTCTTCACTGTAGTCTTGCTGTCCTGTCTACAGTGCTCAGAGAGGTCACATTTTCTTGAACAGGGATGATTTAATCAAACTGTGATTTCATCACAGAACCATAGAATGGTTTAGGTTGGAAGGAACCTTAAAGATCATCTAGTTCCAACCCCCCTGCCACGGGCAGGGACACCTCCCACCAGACCAGGTTGCTCCAAGCCCCGTCCAACCTGGTCTTGAACACCTCCAGGGATGGGGCAGCCACAGCTTCTCCGGGCAACCCCAGCCAGTGTCTCACCGCCCTCATAGTCAAGAATTTCTTCCTGAGATCTAATCTGAATCTCCCCTCTTCCAGTTTGAAGCCATCACCCCTCGTCCTATCACCAGTACCTACCCCTGAGGAACACCACTTGTCACTGCATGCCACTTGGACATCAACCCGTTGACCGCAACTCTTTGAGTGTGGCCATCCAGCCAATTCCTTATCCACCGAGTGATCCATCCATCAAATCCATGTCTCTCCAATTTAGAGACCAGGATATCATGTGGGACAGTGTCAAATGCCTTGTACAAGTCCAGGTAGATGACATCTGTTGCTCTCCCCTTATCCACCAAGGCTGTAACCTCATTACTCCTGTTATAGGCAATAGAGATGAGGGCCAAAGTTGCCAACTCTGTCACTGGATTCTATAAGCTCTTCTACTTTGTTTTGGAATCACTTAAACCAGGTGGAAACTATGTCTCATTCTCAGGGATTGGTTTAGTACGATCATAGCTTGTCACAGAGTCATCAGTCTAATGAAACAATAGCACTTATGAGGGTGGGGAGGGGGGAGAATGTCGGTGAGCAGGAAACATTTGTTAGTTTACATTTATTTCCTTATTCCTGGGTCTGCACTTCTCACTTGTGCATGTTCAGCACATAGGGTGCGGCCCAGCTCATTTTCCCCTTCACAAGGTACCAGCTGACCTGTATGGGGAAAAAGAGTTTTTTCTGAGTTTCACTTTAAGTTTGATGGTATTACACTCCCCTTCTGGAGAACAGAGTAGCAAGACTTGAAGCTTCACTGATTCTTCAGTGTTCTCAGAGAGACAAGTTTTTCAAACAGTGTACTTCAATAGAAAGGAGACGCTTACTCCAGTAGTGCAGATGTGAAGAAGTATGCCTAACGAACACAGGTCTGGACACCAGTGGTGATGACCTATAGTGTAGATAAACAAACTGTATGTGCTTAGTCCCAACTGACTACAGTCAAAACCCCCAATATTATATATATGGAAAAATACCATTGCTAATATGAAGGCTGTAAGTATATGTCTAAATCGAATTAAAATGTTCAATACTTAAGAGTATGTTGCCTTTTTTAAACGCTGAAATATATCAAATGTTTTGTCTCTGAGCATCTCTTCACAAGATACCTGGGATTTATGAGCAAAAGCTCACACATAGTAATTTCTCCTTCTTCTCCACAGTAGATTACAGGTGGGTTCTAAACACAGACCTGCAGTCCTCTGGTTCTGCTCTTGTGCATGTCACGGAATATCCAGTTAATTGAAGTAACTAGTGATGCATCTTTGGATAAAAATTTGTGCACACCAATTTGCAAACCTGTTATGAAACACACTTTTATTTATGGTTATTTGTCAGCAGAGGTACATTTTGACCACGTTCTGTTGGAAGCTTACATGTTACAGAGCTTCTGTGGTTTAGTGCAATAGTTTGTCCTAACCTTCTCATGAACACAGTCACTGTAATCAGTGTTACATTTACCACACTTGCAGCTCACAGCCACAGGGTAGGAGTAATAAGGGATGGTGTGATGAGGACAGCCCGGAATCAGTGCTGTTTGATAAAACATCTCTTTGTATGTGCACACGTTCTGGGACAGAGCACTTTTGAGTAGCAGCTTCTTACCATTGCTGTCCTACAAAGAAAAAAATAAATGTATTGTTTCACTGAAGCATACATGAGTGTCAGAAGACTTCATTTGACATCTCAAACATGCAGAAAGCAAAAGTCTTTACACTTAGACTGGCTCTGGTATTTTCAGCATACTTCTGTTCAGATCTGTAGTTTTGAATCTGCATGTGATTGGGGCTCTCTATCCCCATAGATACATTCACCTTGCTTTTACGGTTTTAACTAATCTGCTTGGCTCAGAGTGCTAGCAGTGCTTTGTAATCTGTATTGGCTACGAACTGACCAAGGTGCAACTTAAAATGCTGTGTTGAACAGTGAAGCTCAAGCATAGTGTTTGGCATGCCTACCTGTGAGATATTCTCCACAGCTAGCTGTCGTAACAGTAGTGGGAGTAGAAGTTACTCAAGTCATTTACATTAAATAAGAGTGACTAAATATGATCTACTTCTCACCTGTTCCATCCTGACCCCACAAACTGACTACAGAGGCTCTGCAGTGACAGCAGCAGTCAGTTCTCTGCTATGCCACTGGTGTTATAAACTCCGTGGTTCTGGAGGCTTGGCATTTCTCATCCATACCTTCGCAAGAAGCTAACTTGAAAACATGATGATAGTGTGATTTTTCTGTCTGTGACAGACACTATTAGAATTGAACTGGATCATTTACACACAATTTGCCAGTGAGAATAGGCACTTGTTTTGCAGTGATGGCCATTATAGAAACAATTGCCTAAAACAGAGTAATGCCTTGTACCCGAGTCATGCAAAATCCAGCGCAGATGGTGGTGTTGATGGCCAGGCAGTAGGCACATTCCCTTTTCTCCACATGGATTATATACTCAGAAGGAGCACAAAGTGATGTTGTTTGACCGAAAGTCAGGCCAAAGAGGAGAGACATCACAAAGAAGGGAGTCATGCTAGATGGGGGGAAAAAACAAACAAAGCAACCAAATCCTAAGTAAAATTAGATGTACCTTCCAGTCCTTTTCTCAGAATTTGACAAGAACAGTTATTATAGTCACAGACCACAAGTAATCTTAACTTTTTTAGCTACAGCCTGACAAATTCTTTCCAATCTCAGACCTTTAATTGAAATAGTACTAACCACTAAACAGAAAAGAAGTGTAAACAGGCCATTAACAACATATAACAGATTCATTTTTTCCACACTAAAGCATATTACATGGAACTTTTTACTAATGAGTGATAAAGTGCTGACACAGGAAAATAACAGGAGCTAAAGGATTTGAAAATGTGACATATGTGAGACAACATGAGCTCTAGAATTAGCCAGAGATGCTAAAATAATCTCACTGATTTAAAAATAATTTTCTAAAGAAAGCATCTTATAAAATGTTCAAGAGAGAAAAAGAAACAGCTGTGCATATCAGGCATACCGCTGTATTTTTTATAGTTGGCTTAGAGGCATAATGAAATGGGAACACTGCCAAGAATTAAATAATAGATTCAAGCAAATCACGATAAAGAACATCAGCAAAGAGTTCAGATCAATGAATCCCCGCTTTATCTGCCTGTTGTGCTGACCTCATTTCTCAGACCTGCTGGGGGATCTCAAGAACAAAGCTTTGATTAGCTCCGAGACAATGCCAGGGTCTACTCTATAGCCTCTAAACTACAAACTTCAAGTGACGGTGTCTACAGACATATGGACATCACCCTCTAGTCTCTTCCAGCTGTCAGTTTCCCCTGGCAAAAGCCATTACTTACACAGTCAGGTTTACCCTGTAGCTGCAACAATGCAAGTCTGGAAAGACCAACCTCTTGTCAGCTGAATTCTTCCCTAGCACAGGAACCTGATTCTGCCTGCAGCTGGGAGAGGCAGTGACCCAGCACAAGCTCTGTGTGTGCTTTATACTCTCCAGGCTAATTCCAGGCTGATCTTACTGTTTATATAATTGCATCTGAATTGCTGCTTTCTTATCGCATAGTCATCTATTGAAAATTCATACTGAACCACAAAGCAAATGTGATAGGAACAAACGTGTCCATAATATCCTAACCTGGAAACTGGAGCTGGAAATCTAATTATTTTAACAGTCATTCTCTTCTCAGGCTTTTAAACTAACCACTGCTTTAAAAAAAGTTATTATTGATTAATTTAATCACTACACTGGACAGCAACATCGTGACAGGAAGGCTAGCATGGAAGTGGAGTCATCCTGAATCACATATGACTAATTCTACACCTATGTTTTGTGGAAGTTTAATGAAGTGTAACAAGCAATTCACTCTCAAATACTAATTGATAGGGGAAAAACTTTTAAGAAACCACTCCTTGTGGCACAATGAGAAGCAAAATCCTGCACCGCCACCAGTGAAACTGAAATGTCCACAGATGAGGTAAAACACTCATGTTTAAGGCTTTGTGGAACACCTGGGAGGCGCAAAAGTAAGAAAGGGTCGAGTCAGCATGCACATCTTGCACTGATTCAGCACAAAGCTACTGTCCTCTACTGCTTCATCAGCCTCCGGCCAGCCTTCTCACTATGCTCATTCACCGCTGCTCTACTAACACCTACCCTTTCAGTTAATCCCCTAACTGCCATTTAGACTTCGATCTGATGTATGTCTTATGCAGGTCAGCCACATTCTTGATTTACGTAGCCATAAGAAATATGATAAAGTTGAGTTTGAGCTGGTAAACGTGGTCACTTTGGGCTGTTGGAGGACTGATCCAATCAGTCCCAATTGGTGTTTAGCTAATTCCTGAATAATACTGTCTCTTTTTCCTGTGGTTTCAGACTGCTGCACACAGCTTTGTGTCCTGGACTAATTCTCCAAGGGTTTTTTTGATAACATGATAGAGTTCTTGTTCTATTAAGACCAGCCAAATACTTTCTGTTTTCATGGAGTCTTTAATTATGGGTTAATTTCTATCATCATATAACTTCTCAGGAATTAAATATAACTCTTTCTGGTTTAAGGACATGAGCAGAGCATTAATTGTACTCTCAGTCACATCTGTCCATCTAGACTTAGCAACAGAAGTGTAACACTTATTTTGCTACTACTCTGATACATTATTTAACTCTGTATTTTTCTGAGGTGTTTTAAATGCAGTTAAACATACAGGCTCTATGAGTATACGCATACATACACCCCAATGGAAATAATGCGTATATACACACACACGTATAATATATACACATATACACTACATATGTATGTACGGGTTTGGTTGTTTAAAACTTTAATCACAGAAAAGAATGTTCGTTCTTGGAAAAACTTAAGAGTATTTCAAAGGAGATAACAATCCTGAAAGCAAAAGGAAACAATTCACAAAACTAAATCCTGCAGAGGACAAAAAGTGCCCAAAATAAGAAAAAGAAATGGCATTCCTAAAGCAAGAATACTGCATGTGACCCTTGTAGGTACAGCTGATTTTTTTCTCTGAAGATTTCATAGTGATTTACAAGCACGGCTTTAGGCAATTGGAGCTATATTTGCAGACACTGGTTCTGACAGGAAGACCCCCACATCCAGGTTTAAAGTGTCCTCAACATATCCTATAAGAATATAGGCAGAAGCCATATCAGAGTATGAAAGCATATATCCTGTGCTGCTTCAAAGTGCTAATTTCTCTGATTTGAGAAAAATGGGTGTAATGGGGGGTGGGGAATTCAGATTAGGGTAAAAAAAGGGTTAAGAATTTGCTTTAAGAGGATTTTGGGAAATGTCTGCAAACACCAATAGGAAAGAAAAAAAATCATAACAATGCTTGAAAGTCTATCATAGTGAAGATGAAAAAGAGAATGCAACAGTAAAAACCATAGCAATGAAAAAAAAAAGGAAAACAAACAACAATCAGCCTTAGAAATGAGAAAATGCAGAAGACTCACATGGGAAGCTGGAGACTAGGAAATAAACTTCTGTCAGGACAGAGGCCAACAGTAATGTTGAGGGACATTACTAGATGAAGACAAACTGCTGATACAGAGTAAGTGCAAAGTCTTCAGTAAGTACATGTGCATTTGAAAATGTAGTGGCTGAACAACCAGCATACATATCTGAAACAAAAATTATTAAAAAAATTGTATAAGGAATAAATATTTTTAAAATCAACATCATTAGCTAGCAAATGCTAATTTCAACAAGTCTTGGAATACTGCAGAAATTTCAAAACATTAAGAAAAGTGCTAATATTATGCCAATATTTAAAGAGAGAATGTTGACCCAGGTAACTCTCAACTAGCTAGCCTGACATCTATCCCTGATAAATCAGGTAAAATAACAGAAAGTTGATACAGGATTTGAGCAATAAAGAATTAACAGATGAGAACATAACTAATGCCTGTCAAGATGGTGTTACATAAAATAGGTCATGCCACACAAACCTAATTTCATTCTTTGAGGTGATTACAAATTTGGTTGTTAAGGCAACTACGTAGATGCAATGTCCTTAGTTCCATCTGTCCACAGCTCTACTGTCATGAAGATTTAGAGCTATTAGGCAGAGTCCAATGTGATGTACGCTGAATGTCAGGAATTATTAATCACTGGAGCAGGTAGTGTAATTTTAGCAGTGCGTTTATTCACCGCAACTTTTTTTACCCAGCCTCTGAATGCACTGCAGTGCATTACAGAAATATCTGACCAAATATTAAGAAGGAAAATTCATTTATCTGGAAGCACAATAAATTAGTCTGAGTGGACCTTGAGACTAACGTGACTACTGCTGCTCATACTCAGGTCCACACTGATATGGACACAGAACCTCTTGGCTACTACCTGTTCTTTGCTGGCATCGCATTAGCCTGCCCATCTATCAGAGGTGCACTAAACATCACCAGAGTGATATACTCACTCACACCTCTTCAGTAATTTACACAAACTATTAAGCTGGTAGAAAAACTTTTCCTTGATTTTCCTTCTGGATAGGACCATAGAGTTCATTCACTACTGACCTCTCTGAACACTTGATGGGAGCAAGATCCCGGTACCTACTAGGAGTAGCAAGACAAAAGACCATGGCAGGACAACGAAGTCCAGTGTGGCAATCTATGAGTGTGCGAGGCTTCTTTCATATAGTTCCCTAAAATCCATAGTTAAAAGCCTGATGCTTATGGATCCATTTCTTTGGTTGCCCCTCTGCTGACCTGCAGACTATTCAGCCATAGAAATTTTTAATGTGCTTTTACAGCCATCAGCTTTGTAGCCCTGTTCTGGAACAGGCAGTTGAACTGTTAATTATTTATCTTTAACCTTTCTGTTAACTAAACCAATCCATTTACTGACATCAGTTATTTTACACTTTTATTAAGTGAAAGACAGCATGCTGATGTTCTACAAGAAGTGTTTTAAGTGATCTCTGTGATCAGAATTTAGTAATCATAAAATTATTGGGTTCATTACCCAGAAATCTCTGTAATGGGCTAGAGCAATTCAGTGCATACCAGAAGCTTTTATATAAAAATAATTTAATAGGATTCTCTGTCACTGACCAATGCCTAAGATAAAAGCAGGAACAATGAGAAGTTATCACACATCATTGCTGCTGAAAAGTTTGTGATCTTATGAATAGGTTACCTTATAGAGCAGAGTAACACTTGTTTCCACTGCATATAGTACTGTCCATGCTTGCAGAGAACAGAGAATTAGGAGCTATGCTGATGAAAAACAGACAAAGCCAAGCAGATTTCTGAAAGATCAGTATTCTGGTAGAGGAATTATTTCCAATCCCATCCTGTTGCAGACCTCCACTGATCAAAGGAAATAAGATCCTAATATGCTGCCATAGAAACAAGTGTTTTTGCCAGGTTTTGCATTTAAACAGACTGCAGCTGCTGAATTTTCAAAGCTAATCTGTCTATTGCAAGTCTCTCTGTAATAGCTTGAAACATAGCTCTCATCTCTTAAATTTATAGATTCACAGATGACCGCTCTTCTCTTTCTTTCCTAGGATTAACTGCAGCATTTCCTATCAACCACAGATGAAACCAGCAATTCTCTTTGTCGCGTGTCATATGCCAATGATCTCCATTTATGGTCTGCAAATATTTCATAATCCTATTTGCTGTTTGGCTCATACGATAGACCCCTTTGTATTTGGTTTAATTTCTTTGGAAAGTGCTAGATATTTCTGTTATTCTAAGGTACACAATTGCTACACTGAGGACAAAATTAAAAAAAGCCCAAACAAAACCAACAAAGACAAGCCAGAAGCCTTCTGCAATATTATCAAAGATGAATGACTATACCCACCCAATATCATAACAATGCTAAGGGGTAAAAGTCACAGACACAGGCACTATTCAGTTTCTAAGGGTTGTAGCGTTCTCCTGATTTGACTGGCAATCTGATAAGCATTCAGTAGGTAATGGAACAAGATCTTCCTGATGAAGGTCTGGTATGGAGAGTTGACACTGTGCATGTACAATTGACTTTTTTTAGATCAGAATTTAAGCTAATTACATATGCTCAGTACGAACATTGGGGTATGTTTCTGTTTCTCCTTTTAGGCTTTGGGCATGCAGTCCCATCAGATGCTGCTCGTACCTAAGATGCATTCCTCTCAGGCCATCTCACATGCCCATCTGAAAAAGAAGTGTCTACCACAGCTGTGACTGTGTAGCCTGCCAGAGTGAATGCCTCCCAATAAGGAAGCCACTCTAAGATTCCAACTAAAAATTAAAATGGCTGTAAGGAAGGAAAAGGGAAGACTGTTTTTCCTCATGAACCCTTCCCCCACGATACTCCTGGTAGAAGCAAGGCAAATCAAATTAAATACTTTGATATTCAGGGACAGAAAAGGTTGTAGGAATAGCCCTGTTATTTGTACTGGTTTGTTTTGTTTGGGGTTTTTTGTTTTTTGGGGAGGTTTTGTTTGGTTGGTTGTTTTTTTTCCCTTTTTTTTCTTATTAGAGACATTTAATTCCTGTAGCTTTTTTAAAAATCCTTTTAGTTTAGAAATTTAAAGGAATATTATTATTACTGGTTTAGAAATAGTTGTTCTTTATAATAACTATCATGCACACCTGAGGATTTTTTTAACACATCTTTTTAATCAAGGTTTTAATATCTTCCTTACGTATGCTCGGGGAAAACCGTTTAAAGCGATTCTGAAAAAGCTACCTTTTAAAGCCACTGTGAAGCCAGATCAGCAACTGCTGACATGTGACATTCCCCTTCCTGTCATATTCCCAGTTAGTTTCAGTCAGGTGAGGTCAGCACTAGTGTGGGTATAGACTAATCCCTAAACCCCTGAGCTTCCCTGGTTTCCATGGAGACCTCCCTGTGTTTCACCAGCCCTTCAGGAGGGTATCGGAGATCCTGAAGGAACAGGCACAGCCAGGATATCGGATCTGTTACTCTGGACTACCTGCCAGTCCATATAGTCCTGCGTTTGTCAGCTTGGGTGAGTCCTAAAGGTCTAATTTTCTTCAGATCTGTTCTTATTTTCCATATTCTATTTTGCGTTAAACAAATTTTTAAATAGCATTTGGAAATCACTAGTGTTGAGTGACAGTTACGACATAGCTGGAAGTGCTTGCATATGCTAACCCTGTACTGTAGTTTTAAATTCTGGCAGTGGTTACACTCTTCTTTAAGTAAGATACAAAATGCGGGTTTTCTGAACTTGTCAAAATAACCTTGTGGTCTGATTTGAAATACTTGTAATATTGTATCAAGTTTTGCCACAATTCTAGAGTATGCCATTTCATGACACAATATGCTGTGCATTTAACAACAGAGAAAACCGACCAAAGAGAGTTATTTTTTGACTACTTGCTGGCGTAAGGCCTTTCTTCATACAGTGCTACCACAAGGTACGAGTGTCTTGCTGAATCTCTCGGTATCCTCCAGTACAGAAGTTAAATATAAGTACTGGGTAATAACAGGAGTTGGAACATTAGTTTTAAAAATTCAACTCGAGTAAGCCCCAACATGCTGTACTAATGAAATAACGAGCTAATAATTTTGAAATTTCTTGTGCTTAATAAAGCCACGATGGACAGATGATACTGACTTGACATTTGAATATTTTATGAGAGATCCAAGATAAGCGTTAGAATAGGTAAATGCTCTTCTTTGTCTTCTCAGACTTAGAACTGCATTTTCAGTTCAGCTTTTTAGGCTTTCCCCTCTTCTGCTTTTTTTTTTAGGCTGTTGGAACAAACAGGTGTACCAAAAAGTTATTACTTAGCTGCAGGTCCTCAGTTGCTCCGTTGAAAGAAGTAAAAAATGGTATCTGCCGTCATGATCAATTATATTCTTCCCTGGAAGACACATTATATAGCTCAAACACTGAAGGCCACATCCTCCTTAAAATTGATGAGTAAAGACCCAGGGTAAAAAGAAACGTGACAAAGGAAATATTCTGTTTAACTGATAACTTAATTGATAGCTACATTTATTGGCACAGGTTAATATAAATTTTAACACCTTGTGAAAAAGGCATTTAGAAATAAGCTTATCTTGCTAATTCTTTTAAATAAAGCACATATATAAAGGGACTAGCCAATGACAAGTATCATGGCTAATGTCAGAATGTACCCTTTAAAACTTGAATAAAATTCCACACATAAAAGCATCAATATCCACTACTATGAACAGCTGTTGACTGGTAGCTTTCAATTTTTACTCTTTTGAATTGGGTGCTACCTGAAGGATTCACAAGCCAAAGCACGTGCATTTATTAATTTTCATTTGCTTCTCCTATGCAAACTGGATTAATGCTTAACATAAAGTTGTTTATATTTTGTTTTATTTACTATATATAGTCCATTCACAGAAGCAGGTGTAGTACAAGGCAAATACGATTTTACATCCTTCCTAGTTGATTACATTTCCTGTAAGCTTTCTACAGTGGTACTAACAGTATTTTTGTAATTTTGCAGATGATTTATACAGTACACCACACGTCACACTCATGGTATCAGGAGGATTATATGATGCACCATGGATTCACAACCCTGCCATGACAATACTGGAAAATAACGATGTCCTAACTGATTACTTACCATTTGAGTCTAGATGTGGGCAGTACAGACTTGAATTTTCACCTGTTCAAGACACTTCTCCACCTTCAAGACACTTTAAATACCACAAGACTCACTGTGACATGCAGAAACTCTTAATTAGCATTTCTAATTCTTACTGCTTAAGCTTCTTGATATTTGTTCTCCTACGATGTCAGATACCATACATATACCACTGTACTGGAAATCATGTTTGGTAGATACCAATTTGTTTATCATGTAAAGTCCCAATGAACAATCATTTTAATCCTATTTTGAATAGCATGGCATTCAAATATCACATATTCTGGGAATCGCAAAGCTACGAACCTGGCTAGGCTAGGCTTGATGTGGATTTTGAATCTTAACTTCAAGATTACCGAATTATAGTTTCATGGATCTATATGTGAGCCATAGCTGAGAAGACTAGATAGTACAAGTCTCATTATACTGAGAAACAACTGGAATTTTTATTTTTCATTGCTCAGTAACTACCTTAGGAGTCGAGTCTGCATATCTGTTGAAGATTGTCCACAACAGCAGCAGTCAAAATTAGAAATATGCCATCTTGAAATGAAGTAACAAACATTGGCAGGTATTTAGGTCTTGTATAAAACACCACCCCCTATTAAAATGAATGATAAACCACACATATATGTTGTATTTCCAGTGAATGCATTTTCTTTTTCCTGTAAAGTAGCTGAAGAGATATTAGTAACATCCCAAACTAAAATGAAGAATAACTGACTTTGCATGACATTCTCTGTACCTGATCAAAAAATAAGTAATCGATGTATCTGGGTTTAAATGGATTATTTTACAGGACTTATGGTAAAACAATCTTTCTTGGAAAGGACAGACATCTGGAATTTGTGTGTTATAAGTAGCTTCTCTGTTCTTCATTTGGTCTAATTTATACTATTTAAGCAGATATATTATAAAAACTCAATATTCTGCAAACATATGAAGTATCTTTCTGGCAAGAAAATAATTCTAACTTCTCAGAAAATTTGCTTGTGTAACAGATTCCATTTCCAAATAACGGAGAAAAAACCAGCATATTCTTTCAGTTCTTTGGAGAATATTTGTCAGTTACATACAATAAAAAAATCATTAATATCACTGCTCAACAGTAAGTCATAAGGAACCCAAACTACTAGGCTATACATAAAATTGCTACAGAAAAATAATGAAGTACATATGTTTTGCTACCCACTTCAGATGAATCCAGGATTTTGATTTTTCATATTTTAATATGTACCTGTAGTTTTCTTGTTATCTCTAGGCTCTGAAGCAGGTTTTTATTGTTGTTGTGAAACCAAGATTAATCAAGGATTAATGCAGAAATATATGTTGTTCTAAACTATTCTTACACTTACGTGGCAGAAGCTGTTAGTCCTTAGGAAGGCTGTCTGGTGACTTATATCTGTGTTTTAGTACATAAAACAACAGCATTTGGTCCCACAGTTTATGTTTCAGATAAACAATTTTACAACATCTTAACACTGTTTTTACAATCTTAAAACACATGTGCATATTTTATGCCTTATGAAGCTGAACTCTTTTTAAACCGAAGTAATTCTACTGAAAATTCAATTTTAAAAGTTTGAAAACTGTTTTAACATACTGAAATAGTTGCTACTGAAAACAAAACAGTCTAAATAAAGACAGTTCTGACAACATTTAAAATCAACAAAAAAGCAAGACGACTTCAGGTAAAAGCACGTACATTTTAACAGCTTCAGTATTTCTTTCACTAACCAATATCCTTTTGTGAATGATATATCAAGAAAAAAATTAGTAAATTTAAAAGAACAAAGCTGAATTTCTTTAAAAACAGTGTTTCTAATTCCAGACTTTTTTTCTTTTTCAAACAGCGTTCTATGTAGTTATACTTATTTCTACATTTAAAAATGGGCTAATTCGTGTCCCAGCTTCTTACAGCATAAGGAATGAAATACAGATAAATGCTGTGCAGGTTGCTGTAGTTATGTATCTATAAAGTTTATGTGTATAAAGGAAATCAATGTAGTATGAGTATGACAGAGTATGACAGAAAAATGCAACAATGTACTAACTCTGAAAGAATAATTCTGTGGTTATACTAATCAAATAATGCTAGGGTGCTAGTCATGTTTTCATTTTAAGTAAAGAGCTTTTCAGCTTCTTTAATTTTTCTTTTCCTATCCATTTTAGAAACTGCAGTCCATCCAGCCTCTCGCATTTTTCTCATGGTTGTGAGTTTCAGTACAGAGCCTGGAGTTTTCATGTTTGAAGTAGTTGGTTTCTGAGAAGAAAAATAAAGCTGTCCGTTAGTTTCTATAACCAGTTTGATTAACTGTTTGTTTTGATCTGAAGAAAAGCTAAGGTACCTTTTTTGGTGTCATGGCATGTAATTGTGAAGCTTGAGGATAATCTTTGTATAATTTTTTAAACATTTCTTCCTCTGAGACTATGCTCTTAAATTAAAAATGAAAAAGTTACTTAATCATACTATATTAAAAAAATTATTTTCTTTCCCACTAGGAGTGTAAAAAAAAAAAAGAAAGTTAAGATGTTACTAGGAAGCCTCAACAGTTCAATAAAAACAATGTAAAAATCATTATAAAAGTTAGTATGTATTTTTGTATAGCGGTACTCTGTCATATAGTCACTAATTATGTATATATAAATACAATTCCAGAAAGAAGCAATTAAATAAAAACATACACATAAATATTGGCTTGGATACAGAAATCCACATGCTTTATATACGTTCTTAGATGTAGCAGTGTACATAAAGAATTGTTAAGTACACTATTTGTTCTCTGATTTTTACCAGAAGGTCACTGTGTTCAGAACTATCTGACTGAGCATCCAGCTGTAGAATCACTTTTTGCTTTTTCCTCATGCACTGTTCTGAATGCAGATTTGTGCTTTCACTTTGCAGTTTATGTACTGGAGGAGTCTTTATAATATATGTCTGGGAAAGAAAAAGATGGCATGTAAAATTACATTTTCAGTGGTAATTATAGAATCTAAAACCAAACTCATAACCCAGTTTACAGACTGAGTACCCAGGAAGACACTAGAGAGATGCTGTGGAACAATTATCTTTCTATCCAAAATGTGAAGCAAATAAACAAAGAAAAAAAAAATTCCTTTTTTTTTTGCCAAACAAAGAGAATGAACAGGAAGCTGTGGAAGAATGGAGTTTTATGGCACACTACATATATCTAACGTCTTCATGCTTATCTGCAGAAATTCAGGTTATTCTGAACTGTGGTCATTACATGCAGACAAACCAACGCTTAAGAAAATGCAAACAAACAAAACTGCAGGAAAAAGCTTTCAGAAAGACATTGATACTAATATTAAGAATAAGATTGCTTTTACTTAAATAGTTTTTCCACTAGAAGTTAAACTTCTCAGAAACATTGCAATGGAACAATGCAATCCTTTTTTAGAAAGGCTAACATAAAAATGGTAGTTGTTTCTATTTTTAAGATACAAGCATCACATGCGAGCTTCTGACAGGGTAGAAGCATAAGATTTTACAGGTATGAGAAAGCAGTCAGGAATACTTTGATAATTTTTACAGCTACACAAGCTATTTTCTGTTCCATAGGAAAAATGTGCCTTTACAGACACAACACTTTCCTTTAAGACTAAGTAAAAGAACTCTAGAGGCGTTATTACATTCACTGTCCTTCTAGGACAGGAATTGATACTGATCAATGATAACAAATTAAGTAACTAAGCAAGAAAAATGACACAGTGTGGGAGCCCTTACACAAATTGCTTTCTAATATCACTGTGGAATACTTTTTTTTTCCCCTTGTGGCTATCTACCTTTTAAATCCCTACTTATCACGACAAAAAATAAATAACCATGTACAGAGAAGTAAGAAATACAGTCAGAAAAATAAAACAAGAACAATTCACTATTATGAGTTACAAACCTTTAATGATGGACTACCCAAGGGACTTTTTGTAGATGCTGAAGAAGGCATTTTTTTCTTTCCCATCATGTTGACTTCTATAGGAATATCATTTGGAGACTTTTTATTTTTTACATTAATAGATGCACAGTCCAGATCTAAATGAAGTTTAGGAGTCTCAAAAAAATGACTTTGTATTTTCTAAAATTAAAAAAGGTTTAAATTAAAAGCATTTCAGTTTCTTTGGTCGAGTGTACATAATTTATCATGGAACTTCAATCAGATTGCATATGTATAAATATTACTGAATTCTAAAACTGATTAATGATAAGGTTAGAGCTACCTTGTGCTTCTTTTCATCTTCAGTAACCATATTTTGGGGTGGATCTTTTGCAAGATTCTCCTAAAAAAAGTTATGTGATAGGAAGTAAATATTTTATTTTAATTTAGTTGTTGAAAATCTTCTTGGTGTAATTACAGAACACACTCCACAATCATACTGCTACAAAGTTCACACAAATATGTGACCCAGATTTAGTCAAACTGTAGCATTCCAAAGACACGGCTTTTCTATTCAGTTTCATTTCTTATGCAACTTCTCCCATCTCTGCTAAGGAACCTAGACACCATCCCTTTTTAATGGGAAAATATGATACAATTTTTCTCACAGATGTATTTAAAGAAAAAAGAGCTTTATTTTCCAGTTATTTCATGCAAGAAACTGGAAGCATTCTTTTTTATTGAAGTAAGTGTTCCTTCTCTATCTTTTTTAATTCTATTTTGCATTTCTTTTGCCAGCTGAAGAATACTATACAGCAATCACAAAATCATAGAATGGTTAAGGTTGGAATGGACCTCTGGAGAACACCCCTGTTCACAGCACAGTAAACTACAGTAGGTTGATATGGACTGTGTCCAACAGGGTTTTGAATGTCTCCAAGCATGGAGACTCCACAACCTCTTTGGGCAACCTGTTCCTGTGTTTTATCACCCTTATAATAATATGAGTTTTTTCTTGTGTTTAAATGGTATTTCTTGTACTTTGTTTTGTTGCCATTGCCTCTTGTCCTTTCACTGGATACCAATGAGAAAGTCTCGCTCCATCTTCTTTACTCCCTCCCATAAGGTATTTATACACCCACATAATATGCCCCTGAGCTTTTTCTTCTTGAGGCTAACCTATCCCAGTTCTCTCAGTCCCTCTTCTCTGTCAGATGCTCTAGTTCCTTAATGATCTTCATGGCCTTTTGCTGCACTTGCTCCAGCATGTCCTTGTCTGCCTTGTACTGGGCAGCCGAGAACTGGAAATAATACTCTAAATGTGGTCTCACCAGTGCCGAGTACAGGAAAAGGATCAGCTCCCTCAACCTGCTGGCAACACTCTTCCTATTGCAGCATGAGATGCTGAAAACATCTCTGGCTTGTGTTCAACCTGCTGTTCACCAGAACCCCAGGGCTTTGCCTGCAATGTTCCTTTCAAGCATGTCAGCCCCTAACCGGTACCGGTTCTGAAAGTTATTGCTTCCCCAGTGCAGGACTTCGCACTTCCCTCTGTTAAACCTAATGGGATTCCTGTTCACTCATGTCTCCAGCCTGTCCAGATCCCTCTGAATACAGCATAACCACCTGCTCTGTCAACCATTTCTCCCAGTTCTACATCATCTATGAACTTGCTGAGGCTGCACTCTGTCCCATCATCTATGCCATTAATGAAGATGTTACACAATATTGCCCCAGAACCAACCCTAGGCGTACATCACTAGTGACTGGCCTCCGGCTGGACTTCATGCCACATTCACTGCAATCCCTGCAGATCAGCAGTTCAGCCAGTTCTCAGTCTACTTTACTGTACACTCACCTAGCCCATACTTGATCAGTTTTCCTATAAGGATGTTATGAGAGACAGTATTGAAGCCTTACTAAGGCTAAGATAAACAACATCCAGTGTTCTGCCCTCATCTGCCAAGCCAGCCATCTCATCATAGAAGGCAATTAGGTTGCTTAAGCACAATTGTCCCTTCATATAAATCTACGCTGACTACTCCCAATCACGTTCTCGTTCTTCATATGTTTGGAAATGGTTTCTAAGATCATTTGTTCCATCACCTTTCCAGGGACTGAGGTGAGGCTGACAAGCCTACATTTCACCAGATCCTCCTTCTTGCCCTTCTTGAAGGTAGGAACGACAGTAGCTTTCTTCAAGTCCTCAGGAACCTCTGCCAGTCACCATGACCTTTCAAAGATAATCAAGAGTGGCCTTGCAATGATACCGGCCACCTCCCTCAGCACTTATGAGTGTATCCCATCAGATTCCATGGAGTTATGTACGTCCAGGTTGTTTAAAGACTCCCTAACTCGATCCTCCTCCACCAAGGGTAAGTCTTCCTTTCTCCATAATTTCCAGGTCCCATTGAATACCACAGCCTTTTCCTTGTCCTTTGTCATCAGAACTCCTGCCACATTCAGCAGCAGGGTCCTGTAGAAGCCTTTCTTGTTGCCCTTCACTTCTCTTGTCAGTTTTACCTCCGTGTTGGCTTTGGCTTCCCTGACATCATCCCTGCAAGCTTGGACAATTCTTCATAGGGTTTCAATCTCTCCTTGCTTCCCTCACACTTGCCAATTAAGGATTAATGCAAAATATTCACTACCACCAAAAATGAGACGTAATGACTTCAGAGAGCATCAGTCTCTTGAAATCAGACAGCAAGTGAGAGCAAGACCTAGAATCAAAAGTGCACTTCACAGCTGTCCTTATTATACTGCATAACACCAGGCCAAGCATGTCACCAATAGTGCTAACACTTAGTAAAAAAAAATACCTTCTCTTCAATTTCTGCTTTAATTTGTTCTTTAAGGGATGACAGTTCGCTTTTCAAACATGACAACTCACTTTCCTAAAAACAATTAGATAAAGGATAGGGTTAACTATGCTTAACCTGGAAAAAAGAAAACAGTCCAAATCAATTATAAACAAAATTCCATTTGCTCAATAGAGTTGACTTATCCATAAAGTTAGCATGTTGAGAGGTATCTACAATTCTTTTTCAATCACTACAGTAACAGATGATCAGAGAAGCAGCTACCAAATTTTTAAAAAAACAATAGGTGGGACTTGAGTCACACCAACCTTCTATTAAAAAAGTCTAACTGAAAAAAACCTCTTGTGAAGAAATATTCTGTGAAGGGAAATGTCAGAAAAATACTGCATTTTAAGTAGATGCTGTAGAACTACACTTTTGTAAAAGTCTTGAGAGGATGTTGGCTCTCAGAACATTTCTCAGAACGAAGCTTCCCAGAAAGGAAAAGAAAAAAAAAAAAAAAAAGAGAAAAAAAAAAAAAAAAAAAAAAAAAAAAAAAAAAAAAAAAGGGAGAAAAAAAAAAAAAAAAAGGTGATGCAACTCTAGACTTGAAGTTTTGTTTTAGTTTGTTTGAAAAAGAGTTGAAGTACTACTAAGAAGCAGGTACTTGACCAGAACTGTTCAAGGTAAGAACTTAAACCACTTGTGAGAACACGGGGGTAGGGGACGTGGAGTGGAATCCAACTATTTAATACAAAAATTTCTTATTCAGACAGTGAGGTTAGAACATGACACACTATCAGGAAAAGTAAACAAAAAAGCAAAACTACTCTAATTTATTTTTAGATGCATCTGGGTTTTTTTAATGGACATAATAAAACCTGTAAGAAAATAACAGTAAACAGAAATTAGTGGGTTGATCTTTACTGTTCAGTTCCACTAAAGCAGACACTTAAACCCCCCAAGGATTAAATAGGAAGAAGTCTAATATGATATTTATAATTATATGACACCTTAAGGACAGTAGCCCCTCCATGTAATTATTTAGTGCTGAAGAGTATGCCTTACCAATGATCTTTTTGATGATAACTGCTCTTGCTCTTTTACTTTATAAAGTTTTAACTCCATATCTTTTTCTTCAACCATTTTATCATATTCATGCTGTGTTAAAAAAGCAACAAAACAGAAAAACCCAGCAAGCTCAAAACATTTGACTAAATGTTACAATTATAGCTCTACCTAGTCTTAAAACACTACTCATTTTTTCAAATAAGGCTCTTGTGAAGATTTAGAAAGCACTATGAACAAACATTGATGCTTCAGCAGAAACTGTAAAACAGAAAATGTACGAACAGTATTATTTTGTGGGCTGACAGAGAATGCTTTATCTCTAGGCAGTGGTACATGTTCCAGCACATAAAAGCTAGTCATATTATATTTACTAGTGGCATCTGCTAAATACACTGCAAAACAGAGAAATAAGGAATATAAATTAAAATGTTAAGTTAAACTACTAAAAGTCACTACGTAATCTGCTCATAAAAAGAGACCCAAACTGATACTGAAGAACAGGATGGTATCAAGCAACAGGATGGTATCAAAGGAAGGTTGAATATTTAAAAAAAAATCCTGCAAAGCACAAACCTATATACTCCTTTATTCACTGTCCAAATATAACACCTTGAATAAATGCAGTTTGCAGGACAATTTCAAAAGGCCAACACCACCACTGTGTCTTACCTAAAGCATTACTGGGCATTCCAAGATGCTACTAGTTCACATCATGTTATGATTCCTAAAAATGTAGATAAATGGAATTTATCTGCCAGTAGGCATGTTTTCAAATTCTGAATATGAATTTATTTTTAGGTGATGAAAAATCAAGCATGTGTTCAACTTCATTTTCCTAGACTCAGGTCTTTATTATCAAGTTTCACCTTCTAATTCATAGAATCACAGAATGGTTTGGCTTGGAAGGGATCTTAAAGCTCACGTAGTCCCACCCCCCTGCCATGGGCAGGGACACCTTCCACTAGACCAGGTTGCTCAAAGCCCCGTCCCACCTGGCCTTGAATACTTCCAGAATATTCATAATATTCGGGTTTTGAAAGGTTTTTACTTCACATAGTATAACACATCACAAATCACAGAAATCATTAAAATCTCTGACCTTGTGTTTTTCCATAAGTGCCACCATTTCAGTTATCTTGTGTTGACATCGGATGTCCGTTTCTCTCTGTGTTATTGTTGCTTCATCAGCAAGCAACCTCATCTTTTCTACCTGTTAGTAACAAGTTTCATTTAATTCATGAACAATTAACAACAACACATTTTAAACAAAAAAAAATAATCTTAGTTTCATTTCTTCTTACCCCTGTGGGTGCAATGTATATATAGTCTCATTTAGTGTAGTCCTCATTTGCTTTTGAGATGCATTTCAAATTCTACATCTTTCATACATATTGTTAAAATGGGCAAAGTACATACATTCTTCCATGGTGGACAAGTGTCACTGCAAACCACAAGGCACTCTGGCCTAACATTTTTTGATATTACCATCAAAAAAGTGTGGGCAGGAAAATACTAATATGGGAGAAGTTATAATCTAAGTTGCTTATGCTGTATTTATAACAAGAGTAGAATTTCTGTAAACAGTATTTTGACAAAAAGAAGTTTAACTGTTTTCTTATTTTTAAAGACATATAGAAATACTTCAACTTAAGGATCTAACGTACTAAAGCTTTGCTCACATGCATACACAAGAATTTCCATTTATGTTGATGACTGTTATGTAAGAGCAAGGAATCTGGCCAATATAGTTTCATAAAACCATCATATATCAAAAAAATAATTAAAAGGTGCAGTAAAAATTATCAACTCTCACCTCTTCAAGAAGTTTATTTTCATTTACTTTTTGTGTTTCAATGTCTTTTTGATAGATGTCAACTGTTTCCTTATGTTGCTTGTTCATATTTTCCATCTCTAACTGTAATTTATTCACCTTTTGAGAATGCAGAATTATTGCTGTTATTTGTTCAGGAACAAATATGCCAATGATTTTTTTTTACCTCTTATTTTTGAGCAGAACCACTCTGTTACTTTTCAGGTATATGACTGAACTATTTCCTATTTAATGTTCAGCTTTTTTCATAAAGAGTTGAACTGTGGCCTGAAGTGAGCTAGAAAACACACCACAATGAAAAAGACAGCCCATAGCAGTTTTACAGCCCCAGTCGATAAAACAGTCCTAAAGCATGCCTAGAGGCTAGAGGCTAGTCAATCACAAAGACTCATTCCAGTATAAGGGAACCATCCATTAGCAATCTGACACTATTCTGCCTTTTGTACAAAAGACTTTAGTATTGCTGGCATAGAATGCAAGGTAGGAAAATGAAGCGTAACTGATAGTTTCCTAAGACTTAGCAGTATGAATATATGACTGTATTATGTTTGTAAGTAAATCTTTTTTTTTTTCCTTCAATTAGAAGTGGAGAAACAGTTTATCTAGAAATAGTTTATTTTCAGAATTTTATTTAGTTCTCAAAAAGATTAATTCCTTTTAGCTGCTAATACTAATGAGAATTTGGTATGAAACAAATAGGAAGAGTCTATTCCTAAGCAGTCACCCTAAATGCTGTGAATTCTTTTAAAAAAAATACAGATGGAGATTTTATTCTCTCCCTTGTAAATCTATTTAAGATTTTAACTGTTTTATGGTATGTTTTCCTCCCAAGTGTGGATTTTGATTATAATTTTTCCTTTTGAGTTTCTCATAAGAACACCCTCAAAACAGTCTATATCTTTCTTGAAGTGCGGTACACAAAACTGGACACAACATTCTTATCAGGGACTTACCATTGCAGAACACAATAGAAGAACTGCCTAAAGTGAATAATATTTGTATTTATTGTAATTGCTTTTCTGTTTCAATGGGGTGGCATTAGCATATAACATTCAGTACACTACCAACCGAAAAAGAAAGGGACTGATTAGGAACATAATTCCTTGAGATGTGATATCAGTCTCTTACAAATGCCTGACAGCCCAGTCAGTGTCCAATGATTAAAAATGGAAGTATTTTACAAAAATTATGGGCTCATTCCTATAAAATCTGTATCCTAGATCCATAAACCAATTAAGAATGTGCTTAACGTATTATCATTAGTTACACTGGGACTTAAAACATTCAGTCTTTGTGCTTTACCCTCATCTTGTACATGAAGTCACTTAAACCTACCTTCCCTTCGTAAATACTTGTTTTCTTGCTTTCTGCAGTAATTTTCTTTTTCAGCACCTTATTCTGTTAAAATAAAGTAAAACAAATACTATACCTTAACAAGTTAATAGAATTATGTAACAATTTAACTGCATCAAGTAGGTTGGAATCTTCAAAATTCCAGCTTTCAGCAAGCAAATAACTCTTTTTGTTGTGCAGTTCCAGTTCCGGATTAATTCTCCAAACAAAAGAGTGGTCATCTACTTACTTTAATAATACTGTTACTTCATGACATTATGAAAGGCTCCTCACTGGTCACAACAGAGAATAACGAAAGAGGGTGCAAAATGGGAAGAAAAACTAATATGCTGCTGACAGAAAATGTGCAGATGTCATGACAAAAAATACAAGTTATATATTTTTACAGTACAGTTATTAACAATTTGTCCTATTGGTAACTGAGATAGGTCATTATTTCAAGTATATCAATGATACCATATACTAAATGAATATAGTAAGAGTTTAATAAAGATATTATTTCTGTAATTGCATTTTTCAAAAGTAAGGATAATTTTACAAATCAAGTAATTCCAAAGGTGACTCCTTAATTTGCTCTGAGTTGGATAAGAAAGGAAATGTTACAAATTACATAGGTATATCGAAAGATATCACACCAGACAAAAACTGTTGAAAAGTAACAGTTACACAGAATACCATGTTTTATGTATTTGCGACTTTTAAAAACTGTACATACCTCCTGCTGCAACTCTTCGATGCATTTGGTTTTATTTTCCAACTGTTTCTTTAAATTATTCAACTAAAAGAGATATTTCAAACATTAATTAACAAACTCCTAAAAAATTATTCCCTGTGGTAGAGATTACTGTCAAGGTTCTTAAACATGTATTTGCACAAGTCTGATCAATTTCAATGGGACCGAAACACACCCTAATGTGTAACAATGATTGGAGTTTTAACCATAAAGTACTACAAGAATTTTGCTAGCCCAGTATTATCAACAGTAGTGAGTATCATCATAGCAGTGAATCAGTTCCTCAGTGGCTGTAGAGTTTAAAAAGAAGAAACAAAAAAAATAACTTTGCAATTTGAGAAAAGTTCTCTACAGTCTATGAAAAAATGAATTTTCATACCTTATTTTCTAGAATCTTCAACTGCTTTTCCTTTCTTGAAATTTCATTTTCAATACTCTTAGCCTGGAATTATAATTGTAAATCTAGTCATAATATTATCAGAATTTTTATATTCTCCTAAAGAAGAAAAAGGCGTAATGGCAGAATTGGTATTAATTACTACATTACAATTACAAAACGGTTCCCTCAAAAATGAGAATGAAGTGTATTCCCTATTTTGTATTTGTGAAAAAAATAACTAAGCTATCATCCCAAGCCCTGAGTATTTTCTTTGACTTTTACAATAAAATTTTGAAATCCATTATTATTTTTTAAAAAAAGGTGTGCTTTGAAACTACAGTATTAAAGTATTTGAACATATTACTAAAACTCCTATTACATGTTGAAAGCTAATCCATACCCCATCCATCACTAAGTGGGTATAGGGAAATAAAAAAAAGGGGGTTCCCTGTTTGCCTGAAATCAAACAAATCTTGACTTTTAAGCCTCCATGTAAAGAGTAAACATCCCACTGAAGGTCCTTTTCTTTTAAAATAAAAGGGCTCAGCATGTGTACATATGTTGACTCAATTGGTAGCAGCACTGAAAGAAAGCCTCTGTAAGAGATTACATCCCCAGATAGAGCTTTGGGGGTGGGGGGAAGTTTTACATTTAGATTTTTGTCCTACAGGTTGTTATATATTTTCATGGTAAAGCACATGATATAGCATACATTTTCTTCTCTTTCATCCAGTTTATTTTTAATCTCTTCACCTTTCTTAGCCATCTTCTCCTTCAAAGACTCCAGTTCATTTCTAAATGCCAAATTAACAAGCATTAGTAAATATTTACTTAATAACTTCAACTTATTTTCACTACTGCTAAATAAACTCATACTTTATTTTCTATAAAGAGCTGCTAATATTGATGAGAACTTCATAAGCTGTTCAATGAAAATGTTCTTAAAATGATGCTAAGTGACTGGTAAGTTGACGTCTGACCTGTACGTACTTTTTGAAAGTACAGAAAGTTGTTCCCCTTACCCGAGTAAAACATATCCTAATCTGTAATATTGTAATGCATCTATGAAACATGGAAGGCTGCCTGTCTATTGGGTTGGTGGTACAGAGACCACCTCAGAGTGTAACATTGAACCAGCTTCACTTTTTCACATTTAATCCATAACCTTTAACTTCTATTTTCATTTCTTTCACACCTAAGGTGTCAATGCAGAGCAGGATAGCTCTCTGTATGTAATACAAAGCTATGGCAAAACTTGTTCCTGTAGCAATAGGTACTGCTAATTTGTAGAAACTTCTACATGGCCAACATCAATACTAAATAGTTTCAGTTTACCTATACATCCTAAAAAAGCATTAATCTAAAAATCACAGAAAGCGGTTTATGAACACAACATTTAGACTAACTCTGAAGAAATCAAGTCTACCTCCTTTAATAATATTGTACATTAATATTTTTTTTTTACTTGCCTTAGCTGGCTATTTGCTTCTTCCAGGTTTTCAACTAACTGCTTTGTATTTTCTTCTTTTTTTCTACTATCCTAAATAAAGATCCATGAAAGTAAAATGAATAAAATTCAAAGTGACATCTTAAAAAACTCAAAGACATCTTAAGCAGTATCTTGACCTGCCTTATTCACAAGGATAACTGCACTTCCTTTGTATTTTAAACACAAAAAATAGTTCCGATATAGTCTACAGAACCATGTCATGTTGTTTAACATATGATTTATATTTAAAATTGGATATTGTCCTTTAAAAATAGCTTGAAGTTTACAACTTGCCTCATGACGTTCTTGCAATTTCTTGAGTTCTGTAGCCATACCACTTTTCTCTTGTGCTATTTGTTCTTTTTCTAATAAAAGCTTACTGATAGACACTTTTAGTTGTTCATTCTTTAGCCTAATTTAAAACAAATGGTCAGAAGAAATGAGAACATGTATTCTGAGCTTTCCTTTTAAGTTAAATTTATCCGTTACAAAATGTTATTTCACGCTGAAAAAAGTTCAGGCCTGTATCTACAAATTTAAGCTTTGCAGCAAAGTTACAGTGATGCAAAAAGGCGACAGAAGAAGGAAAGAAAATAAGAGTCAATTTTTATATAAATATAATGGTTGTTGAAGACAATGTAGTTCAATATCCAGCTCAAAGCAGGGTTAACAACGAATTCAGAAACTTTTTCTTAGTGTTAACCCAACTGAGTCACAGGCATATGGAACAATTACACGCAAATACAGAAAACGCAATTTATAAATTTAAGTATGTAACAGATGTGTGCATAGGTTCAAAACTTTCATTAGAAAACAATCATAGATGATTTCATTGTGTAGTAACATAACTTCTATGTAACACAAAAAAATAAACTAATACTATGTTCTCAAAAATGATCATACGCCTCTTGTTCAAGATCTGTATTCAGTGTCACAAGCTGTTTCAAATAATTTTGTTCCTTTTCAGCTGTACTAGTCAACTGTACTTTCAAATCATGGATTTCTTTCTGCAGAAGAAAAAGAAAGTGTTTTGACTATGCATATGTAAACTACAAGTCATGAAATCTATCAGAAATGAACCGAGAACACAAAGCTTTAAGATGAAACAAAACTACATACATGCCATAAATTAGCCACACTGTATCTTTACATCTCTCTGGTGTTATGTGAAAGTAGTGTGAGATATTGAATCCCGATAAGAATGCTAAATGTGTCCCCTATTGCAAGTCTAACTAAACAGTCCGCAAAATTACTGACAAAATTAGCTTTCCTTAGACATTATTTTAAATAAAGACATTTGCTTCAGACATCATAAGCTTTTGCATTCACCTAAATAAAACAAATTTTAAAAGAAAATAAAAAATCACAGAATCCCAGTACTATGTGATAGAATATGCCCATGTTTTGGATGCATCCCGAACCACAAAGCAAAACTCCTCCCTCAGAAATTTTCTGCCATTACAACATAAGGCAAGCCTTGTAATGTAATGCAGTTTAAAATATATAAATGCTTTGAATACCGTTTCCTCCAAATAACTGGTGATACACTGATACCACAGGCATGGCAGATGGTTGGCAGGGGGCGGGGCGAGTACGGAGTAGGCGGGGGGAGAAGGGAGAGAGGGAGGGGGACAGAGAGAGATTAGTTTTTAAGCACAGCACATAATGAACTTCCGGAATTTCTTATCACAGAAAGCTATGGAGGCAAATAGTATAAGGAGGTTCAAAAAGAGATGAGACAAGTGAACATGAACAAGTCCATAAAGTGACAGGAAAGGCAACTGACAGGGATGCATCCTCATCCTTAATACAGCTAGTGTAGGAAGGTAAGGGGTATGGACCATAGGTAATAGTCAGGCTCCTCTACTACGTAGTACCTTCTGCTGTCATTGTCACAAGCAGAGCAGTGCATTGCGCAGAGCACTGGTCTGACTATGTGATATTTCTTATGTTCTTATATACAAGTGATAACGTGTAATTTAACTATTTATACAAACATGTCACTATCACCCTTTATTCAGACCTCTCTGATTTGAAGAACGTTTTTTGTTTCTTTTTCTCTCTCCTGCAGATTTCCTACAGTAGCCTCTAGATCTTTCTTCTTCACTAGAAGTCCTTCAACTTTTCCCTGCTTAAGAAGATTAGTGAAACTCAGTTGAGAAAAGTCAATGCACAGTATGTAAGGAACAAACATACATGTTAAAATGCAGACCTGTTTTCAAACTCTTTCTTTAGCTGATGCAGTTTCTTGTTAGACTTGTAAATATAAGATCATAACTAAAATAATCCTGTATTAAAAGTGTACTTCATATAGCTTAGACTTCTGTAACAGAAAACTGGCCTATGTCACTGTTCAGTAGGGTTTGCAGAGACCAGAGCTAATTACCTCAGGAAACTTCCCTATAAGTAAGAACAGAACACCCAATATAATGGAAATACATGGAACAGGGTGTTATAACCCAAAAGACCTTTCTGCAGGCTTTTAAATGTTTTCTCTGAAAAGGGACATGCATCAACACAGTACACAATGCTTTCTAGATCCTAAACACTGCAGTATGGAGGACACCTCAACATCCCTAACATCACAGAAACACCAAAATAATCACAAGATATTTGTGAAGCAACAAACCTATGAAACCTATGACATTGCTCATTAGTTTCCTCATTTTGTCACACATAACATTTTCACAAATTCCACTGCCTTTTCTGGGTGGTGTCAGAATTTAAACACCAAAATGAGGTAAACCTTTACAATGCTTAATTTTTAGAAGATTATCATGAAGAAAGCTAGCCACTTGAGGAATTATCTTCTATGTCCAAAATTAGTTGATCCCTCAGCCTTAAATGCCATATGCACAGTGCTCACAAGGTTTGAGCTAATGTTCATCACCAAAAAAAAAAAAAGTATTTTTCAGAAAGGTTCAGAATGAGGAAAGAGCGAGTACTAGGCATAAGTAAAAACAGGAAATCTTTATGTCCAGAGAGAGTGGCATCTGAACAGATGTGAATGAAGAAGGAAATGACCAGAAGGAAAGGACAAGGAAAACTGAAACAAAGCAGAGCAAAACAAGAAAAACAGTGGAAAGAATCAAGTCCTTCAAAGAAAACACTAAAATCATCTAAAAGACAGGTAAAAAAGTTTAGTAGCAACATTAAGGCAGATTAGAGAGTGTTTACATTTGGCATTTAAGATACTTGAAAAGCAAGAGAGACTTCATATGAAAAGTAAATGCCATGAGACTAATAAAATGAACATTTACCAGTGTTTCTGACAGCTCTTCAAGTTGCATTTCTTTGTCGCATTTTAGTTTAGTCATCTCTTCTACAGCACATGTAATGTAAAATTAATTGAACAGAAATAATTTTACATATTTAGCAGGCACTATAAAGCATTTATCCCTTTGCAGTACCCAATTTTCAAAACTTGTTGGATTAAGTTCAGAAATTGTAAAGCTAAATTATAACCTAAATTATGACTTAATCTAAATGTAGAGTTGAAAAAATGATTCAGAAAGACATTAGCAAATAGATACATGAAGAGAAACTAATCATTCATCTTAAATAAAATTCAGAGCCTATTATGCTTTCCACAATCATGGCTTCAAATAAACCGTAGACTGTAAGAATATGTACAGTCTCCAAGTATTGATGCATCTGCATTTTTCCAGAGAAAAATAAGGACTGCTGAAGATACTCCCTGAAGATACTGCTGAAGATATGCTGAAAAAGGAAATCATTTAATAGTAACTTCAAAATGTTTTCTATGTGCACATTCACATTACTGGTATTTTTTGCAAGTACTGGATACCAAACTCATTTTTGCTCTGGAACTCCCACAGGTCACATCTCACCTTGTTTTAGACAAGCATTAGCAGTTAACTTTTGAACACTTATCTTTAGATGCCCTCAATTCATACAAGGAAATCAAACTATATTTCCCATCTATCATATTAGGACTAGAGACATACGCTGCACACTGGGAAGAGAGTCTAAAGATAGATCTCTTACTCTGGGGGCTAAGAAGCACGTGTCTAGAAATCACAGGATATCAAAGCAACATTGAAAGCTAACCACTGTCAGTGTGATTCTACATCCAACATGGGGAGAGTGGTCTGCAGGAAAGCTTAATGCAAGTGTTTTGTCTCCGCTACGAGCTACAGAAGTCATTCCTGGAATCTACTGTTCAGCAGTCTAACACTACTTCTCAAACAGGTCTGCAGTGCTATCAGCCTTAACTGGAAGACTGCAGAGAAATCAAAATGACCTCCAGAAGAATCCACGCATGTATGGTCTTACTATTGGAGGTCTGTGCAGCACTGCTGTTTGACGGTTGCCAGCTACAACGACTACCAAAGAAAAGGGAGTCAGATGAGTAAAAATAAATTTAAGGATTCATGACAGGTATAGGGTACTGTAAACCATTTTTCCAAGCAACAGGGACAATCTATTTTCAGGAAACAGAAAAAATATTTTTATTACTATCTAGCTCATTTTCTTCCTTTCTACAAATCTTACCCAGTTCAGCAGACTTATTTCTGAGCTCCAATGTAAGTAGCTTTGACTCATCTTCACATTTCTCCAATCTAAGAAAAAAAAAAATTATATAGTACAAAGCACTGCACTTGAGACTTAAAGGACAATAAGACAAAGTCCTACCACAAGCATTTTAAGAACATTTGCCATTCAACAGGCAGGTGATACATCTGCCTGCAACATGTATCAAATTTCACTTTCACAACTTGGGAACAGCAGGCATGAAAGTAAACAAATATATACAGACGTAATTTCTTAAAAATAGAATTATAAAAGTTGGGGGGGGAGGGGGGCAAAAATTCGCTTCCTTATAGACCAATATCAACAAGCACAACTGAAAAAAATTACATTAAATTCTCTGCATTCAGTTCAGTCTGTCAAAAAAACGAATTTCAGCTTTATATCTCTTTCTTCTTGGATTTGTCATACAACTGCAACCACTTAGAAGGCACCTTAATTCCACGTACCTAAAAAATTATTGTTTCTTGAAAAACTCAGCTGTGACAATGTATTAAAATACACCTTTACTGCTCTGTTCTCATTTTCAGAAATGTTGATTTCAGTTGCTATCAGGTTCTTTGACAAATACACAGTTTTTAAAACTACAGAAAACCTGAAATACTTTAATAATAGCATTAAACAGTACTATTACCACATACAGAAGAGTATCTTCCTCACTAAATGTTCCATTAATAAAGAACTGTCGAGTACTAAATGAGATTACTGCTTTCTTAGTTAAGAGCTGCATCCACACAAAATCAAACTGCATAACCATCTTCAAGTGCTAATCATTCAAATAACCAGACAGGTGGAGGACTTTTAAAAAAAAAAAGTCATTAGTGATTACAAAAAAGTAATTACACCAAACCACATCCGAAGTTTAGGTTTTATTCCCAGCAGCTCAGTAATCTAATATTTTACCTGTAATATCATTCTTTGAATTTAAATTGTTAAATTTACCTATTTTGCTCTTTTTGCAGCAAGCTTTTCAAATTGGAAATAGAAGTCTCAAACTCGTCTCTCAGGGATGCATGCAAAACCTTAATTTTTTTGCATTCTTCCATCTCTGCTTCTTTTTCTCCAGTGACCTGAACTAATGCTTTCACTGCAGTCTGCAACTCGGTTTCTAAACTCTTTTGAGTAGCCTACAAAAAAATGATATAATTTCTAAACATGTTCTGCAAAAAGCAGATGCAATTGTTTCATATCTAAAGTATCAGTAATTATTTATGCAATTACTCATCTAATCTATTTACACTGGAAAATTATAAGCAAGCTGTACCTCTGTTTTTTGCAATGAAACTCTGGCCTCTTCCAGTTCTGCCCTCAAATGTTCTTGATGAATCTGGGATTCCTTTAACATGTCTCCTTCATGTTCTAAGCAAAAAGATACATGCTTACATTTAAGCAAAATAGCATATCTACTAAAAAATGCTTGCATTTCTATTTTACAGATAAAGACATTCCTACACTTTAATCAAGTTACATGAAGTATTCATTGTTAAGGAAAAAAACTCCAAGATGATTATTCAACTTATTAAGTAACAGTAAGCAAAATGTAAAATTACATATACTTATAGAATATTAACAAAATGCAGCCACTTATATCTGTCTGGCAAAAAAACAATACTAAAACCTTCCTCTCTACTCCCCAGGGAAGGGGAGGCTGAAAATTGCCTCAGTTCTACAGAGCAAAGGTACTTGCATCATATACTATAAATGTTTTGTAATACAGATGGCTTACAAATACTGAAAATAAAGTTCTGAAAAGTAAGTTTCCTCAGTGGCACCTGACTGTAAGTTTGCAAAACTCAAGCAATTTATTTTCCCCTTGCAATCTTCAAAAGCTCTCTCTGCTTGACTCACCCTTAAAAAAGAACCCTTCAAAACTAGTTATACTTCCAACCCCAGTCAATCCTTTGCCTATTTGCAAGTAAGATTCCATTTAAAAGTGGTAACATTTTGGGCGAACATGTGAAAATATATCTTGTTGAACACAGAACAAGGTTACTATTTATGGACTACTGAACAAATATTATACTTTGAAGACCCTTCACTAACTTGATTTGAAACAGATCAATCCAGTAACCAGGAAAAACACGTTTATCTATTATGGTGCCATGCTTACTATACAAGTCCAACTGAAATGGGAAAAATCTCCATAACAGGAACAGGGCTATACAGCGTCCTGGGAAAACTTACTTCTGTTACAGAAAAGGAATGACAGAGTATATGGCACCTTTACAGTAGTATAACATGTTCACACTAGAGTTTATTGAAGAGTAAAAGAAAAATCCCTTGCAATGAAGCTGTTACAGCAATACAAAAACAGAGTGTAGTCTAAGCCTAAAGGGAAAACCTTTGTTATGAAATAACGGCCGAGATTTTATACATATGCAGATTACACTACCAGTCCTCATCCCACATCAGCAGCTTCTGTTCCAAACGAAAACACGGCCTCCAAGACCCAAAATTCTGCTGCTGTCTAGTAACAGGGTAAAATTATCACGATCCAGTTTCCTATACTTCTATAACTAGTCACATTTTAAGATAGCAGAGAGAACTCTTACTTTTTGCTTCTACTAAATCAGCAATCTTATTTTTTGATTCCTGCAGCTGAGTCTTGATGTCTCTTATTATACCATCTTTTTCATCATTCTGTATGGTAAGAACTGAAATCTAACAAAATTTAAAAAAATATCATAAGGAAGTGTAGAAAAAAAGGACAGATTCTCACTTTCATATGTGCACTGTGCATGATTAGCATACATGCTGCTGTCATTCAAGTTTAATAAGGTGGTCAGTCTTAGGCAAATACTGATCAAGTGGTATTACTCTGGATGAAAAAGCTCTTCAGTTCAAAATCAAAGCATGAATTCCAACAGACTAAAGATACTGGAACATTAATAAAGTTAGCAGAATAACAGCTGCAGCTGTTATTTTTGTCCTTTTTACTGATGCCCAGGAACACTCCTTGCCTCTTTGTAATGTCACACCCATCCTCAGAAAAACCAACAACTCTTGACCTTCCCAGATACAGACGGATGCTCTGCTTCTCAGACTCCTGCTTCCAAACTTCTTACCACAGTTAATTTCTTCAAATTAATTAGTCTTCCATCATGGCTACCTCACCACACCACCACAAAAAACCTACTCTAATCTCAGATTCTGAAACTCTCTTACCAGCCTGTGGTCTGATAAGCATTATAATCCTTCTTTCCAAGTTCCTTCTTACCAGATATGAACTATACTTTTCTAACTATGAGGAGTGATGACTGCTTTGCTGATTTTATGCTTCTTCACAAGCCACTTTATAAAGGCAAGTGTTTGTATAGAGAACAGAAAGAGCATTCAGTGTCCACATGGTGCTTTTAAACTCTGTCACTAAGATGTCCCTTGTTACGACACAGCAGCCTAATTCACATTTTATTCCAAACAAATAACACAGAAGAAACATACCATCAAAAGGTCATTTGCAATATTAATTTCCATCCTTGCAAAATACTAATATTTTACAAACAACCAAGTACTTTTAAAGTAATTGTTTTCATCTGATGTATCAGTAAATCACAAAAGCAAAATAGAGTTCAAATACTAAAGGAACTGCAAGATTTGTTTCAAAAATAAGGCTGTACGTATTAGATTGTAAAACTGAGCAAACCTGCTTATCCTTCATAATGACTTCCAGTTTGCATTGTTTTTCAAACTTGTCCACTTTTTCTGCTTCTTCTTTTACTTTTGAGATATAGTAATATCCATAGTTAATACACGAGCTAAAATATACTCCAAGTTAAATATAATTTCCATTTTAAGATTGCTTATAATTGTACAGCTGTACAATTTATTTCCTAAGGAATAATTTTGAGGTCATGTTTGAAATTACTTTCTAATCAGACAAATTTACTTTTGCACCAGCTTTCCACAGAATTAGTCCACTATTCCATCTATTACTTCAGTTTGTTATAAGAAACTAACAGAAATGCACATGTAAAAATGAAACATAGTAGCATAAATAAAGCAAACGTAATTAAAATTTCTGCAGCTGTAGACTACTGCATTATCATTTAAATAAACCAACTACATAAAATAAGTAGTGATCTCAGACAAAATTTTAAGACTTTGAGTGACTATTTGAAAAACAAAATTCAAAATCTGACCCAGTGGAAAAACAATAAAAGGGCCCAGGCATTTAATAGCAGGCAGCATGAATAAAAGAGGGTCCAGACTGTCACAGTATTAACAGTTCGCCAGTCTAGCACTTCGCATCTTTCTGGCCTGAAACTACATGCAATAAACTCTATGAAGTACAAAATTGTTAAGCCTGCAGCATAAACACAATAAACAGAATTCTCACATTTAAAACACATTTCCAATCTGGTGTTCTCTGCTTGCACACGAAGCTCTTCAAATGCCATTATCATTCTCTAAAAATAAAATTCAAAATACATGTTCATATAAAACTAAGTAATGCAGAATTATGTTTATGGTTTGTTCTTAACAGAATGTTACAATTATTCAAAGTCAGAAGTTTGAGAATCTCTATACTCAAGATCTAAACAATTTCAAGGATGAAATATTTTTATTGGTCCATGTTTGTAGATCCCTAACACAACAGAGGAGTAGTTGTGCTTTTCACAAAAAGGTTGCTACTGCAATGTATAATTAATACTTAACCATTATACCATGTACTCTCTGACTCTGCTTAATATCAAGTTCACCACTCCCAATCACTCCCATATGATGCCTCAGATTTCTCTATTATAAATATACTAGGGTCTTATCTTCCACACTGGAATAATTAATAACAAAAATATGATTAATTAATTTATTTGGCCAGACTGCACTTCTTTTGCAAATTAAAAAGGAAAAAACCCTCTGTAAGTCAAGAAATATTTTCACCTTTTACTTCTTGTTCCACACAAAAAAATCACCAGTTCCCATAATGAATTTTGTTGTCGCGTCACACTCAAAACTGAAATTCATTTTCTTTGTTCATCTTTATTTTACATTGCACTTTACATTAAATAAAATTATCTAATAGAATAACCCTAATATACCTGACCGCAAAACCTACTGAACACAGCCCTATGCAACCTGCTCTAGCTGACCCTGCTTTTAGCAGAGGAAGTTCTCCAGACGTTGTCCAGAGGATGCTTCCAATGTCAGCCATTCCTTGAAATCACCAGATAGGTGAAACAGAGTACAAGAGGAACACCTAACACTAAGCAGATCATATGGATCTACATCCCAAACACTGTTGCACTTTATCCAATGAGTGTGCCCTATACAATACAAAAAAAATCCGTGAAAAGGGACTGAAAACCTGACTTCCTGCATCACACATGACGGTTCGTATCACTTTATCAGAGAACATTCTTTATATGAATAGTATCTCAACATCCATATAATTTGGATCACATTTGAGCCGTTTAATAGCTACATCACTTACTTCAACATTGTTACTAAGTTCCGTGTATAGTTGTCTTGTTTCTTCTCTTTCATGTTCATCTATCGAAGTAAAAAAGTACCATAAAGTTTTCCTTTTGAAAAAGAATGCCAGCTGTTCAAGCCATTATGCTTAAACAGCATAGTGAATTAAAAAAAGAATTATAGGCTCTTTTCTTATTTAAAAAAATCAAATGAAACAGGGTGACAAAAGTTATATAATCTGGAGAAAATGTATATTCCATTGAAACATCAAGCATGCTCAGCTTTTAAAATTTCCTTCCCAATCTCACTTTTTCTGTGAATAGTGTAATTCTGGATCAATTTATATAACTATATTAATTTTGACAGTATTAGTGTTGTTGAATATTAACGTATCAAAAATGTTAGGGTTTTAAAAACTGTAATATAAGGTTTAGCACTCAGTTTCTTCCCATCAGCAGATACCCATGACCACAGAACTGTCATTATAGAATTGTAACAATATTCCATCTCCATATTTTCCTTTTTTTGTCTTTTGTTTTTGTAATTGGTATTATTTTTCCCTAAGAAAACAATTACAGAAGAGAACAGTAAGAAACACAGCTATCAAAGAAGCTACATGTACACAGAGGTGTTCAATTTCATATAGAATAAAACCCCAAGTCAAGAATATATTTTAGAACCTCAGGAATTTAAACTTGTTAAGTTATCCAGCTGTCTTGGCTTGGCCAATTTAGTGAGAAGAATGCTAGTTAGTCATAGTGTCTTGGAGTTTGGACCTTTTTTCCCCCACAAATCTGTAACTACTCCAAACAGCATAACACCAACTCTGAAAATTTGTTAGAGAGAGCTCGGAAAGGTAACTAGAGTAGATTCTACTGCCTAAACACAGGCATGAAGTGCCACCTCATAAGTCTTAATATATTCAAGGTATCTGGAGGGGACTGAAAAACACCAATGGACTGGCAAGACTTCAGGAGATCTGCACTCCTCTGGAGCGGCTGCTACTGGCTAATCAGGGTTGCTTACACTGCCTTAAACCTCTGTCAGTGTGTAGACACCTAAATAACTCCCAGGCTTGTAACCTTTTAGCAAACAATGATAGTGATTTGAGAAAACCTCTGGATTTAGCATTACAAAACATATGTGGATGAGACCTATGGCTTCACTTCTAATTTTACTCTGATGCAGAGCCACCTACAATTTATCTCAACCAGAAAATATATTTGGAACAGAATTATAGGGTTTTTTCTTTCGTGAATTTAGAGAAAGCTAGAAGTACATTTACTTTCATAAATCAAATTTAAATAGCATTTACATTTGGTGGACTTCTCCGTGAAGTGAGTACAGGTTTCTTTGAGCAGACTACACAGATGTCTTGAAGCGCTGTTTCTAAAAGAGGAAAACGGTAATATGTTGTCACAGGAATGCATGGCACTTTGAATACCTAAATAGTAATGATGTAAATGCCCTGATGAACTTTACGATTTAACAGCTATATGTAACTTCCCATATTAATACAGTTCTCAGTATGAAAACGAATTATTTTCACAAAAATATATTTGACTGTATTACTTACTCTTTTAAAAGATCTTTATTCTCACATATCTCATCTTCCAGTTTTAAACTTAGTTTTTCATTTTCAAACTAATTTCATAGGGAACAAATACAAAACCACATTGTTATTGAAAAAATAGACTAGAAATATACACTTCTCAAATCTCACATGAAAAAGTAATTTTCTGCATCAGAAGACAGAAATCTCTTTTATCTGTTATTACATGCTGACACATCTTTTGCTACAGTTTCCCTGAAAGACATAATAATAAACAGTAACTTACCAGCAACTGGAACACTTACAGGTATGTTATTCATACATATATTCACACACTACTGTGCTCATCCCTTCTCAGAATAACCATTTTCTCACGGCAGAAGTCAAACAATCAAAGATGACAGGTTACCAAAGCCAATGCAAACACAAACAACAACAAAAAAGGTCCAATAATTTGTTTAAAATGTGTAATTCAGTCACAATTGTATGTATATGTATTTCTGTCCATCACTACCGGCGAGATAAGAAACCGGAATAAAGCAGAGTGTTCCATTTCCTATACAGAAATATGCATAAGCATACTTTACACATACCAGGAGGATGAAAGCTTATTCAGTCTTGAATAGGTTTCTGCATACCCACAGTATGATGTGCACGTAAATAATACAAAGATGGAATGCACATTGTTAAAAAGAGGAAAACCATTTTTAAAACCCAAAATGTTACTTTTTCCTTTAATAACAGTAGAGCCATGGGTCATTGGTATCTAGCCAAATGGCTTCTCTGAAGCCATCACGTTAACAGTTCAAAATTTCTTCAACTTGTGCAGCATTCTTTAATATTTAATTGTATGAATAATATTTTCACATTAAATCAGGAAGAACTTTCTCTTTACTTTACATATTAAATGCATACTGGCCTGCAATTCCTGAATGGCTTTACGCTGTGCTTCAATAATCTTTCTATTTTCTTGCAGCTTTCTTTCTTTCTGCTTTAGTTCTGTTTCTACAGTTAGTTTCCACCGTTTGATCTTCTCAGCCTCTTTGTAGAGTTTTGAATACAATTCACTCATTGCTTCTACATTCTATTAAAACAGGTTCCACAATTTAATCTCAAATGCTATTTAATTAATAATGTTTTAGATACATATTTATCTCTTAGATATATCACAAGAGTAAGTTTTTTTCTACAGATGGTGACACAAGCTTATATATGATCAGGAACTACAGTTTAAATCTTTGTGCGTCCACTGTGTGTGTATCAACAGACATTACAAAAAAGTAAGAGACACAAACACAAGCAAAAAATACCCCACTGCCTTCAGATATACTGACATCGCTAAATAGATTGCCTTAAAGACATTGATAACTGCACTCCAGCAAAAGTCAATAAAAGTTCTTCTAGAATTATCAGCGAAGCCAAGATTCCTTCCATTAGGTTCTTCACACCATTTCCCTCCTCTTATTGACAGATACTGCTGAGTTAAGCAAAAGCAGCTTCAGAGATCTTGTCCAAGACTACCTATGATATGTTTTTGCAGTTAACTCATACACAAAGCAGGAAGGAAATCCAACCAACCTCGTGCTCTTGGAACATCTTTAAAGCGCTGTACAAGCAGCGCTTGCTCAGTGGTCTAGGCAGGTAATAGCACAGCAGGCCACAGGGCAGTTCTGCAGTTTGTTTTACGTATGATGTCACCTAATGCTATCCTTGTTTTGGCTGCATCATAATACTATTACAGTTCTAACTGTAATTTAATAGCTGCCTGGGCTAAAAGAAGTTCAGTCCTCAGGGATATGAAAATCATTAGGAGGACTGCAAGAAATATGTTCCACTGTTGCAGCAAACAGCATTTCGTATCTGGGAAGCACAGGAAGCTATCACACACACACACAAAAAATTAGCTTTACTGAGCTATACTAAAGCAGAAAAACATTGGTAAAGATGCTATGAGAAGAATCAAATGCTTGAGGAAACCACTCCACTAAATTAATTGTTTTATAGACAAAATAAAGCCAGATAAGCTAATTGGGATAATCTGTTTCGATTTTCCAAAGAATACTCTGACTTCAGTCCTTCTGCCTTTCAACCAGCTATCCAGAACCAGTTTCACAAAGATATTTAAGTGCCTAAATCTTATTCTGATTAAAACTCCCATACTCCCCAGGCACTTTAAAAAACAAAACAAAACAAAACAAAACAAAACACACAACTTGGAAATCACCTTAATATTTAAAGGTTTATCTCCAATCATGTTCACTGAATCACAAAGATCTCCTCTAAGTGATTCAGCTTTAAACAAAAGACAGAAAATTATTATTCCCCTTCGACTACCTCCTTTAGCCCTGAAGCATCTATTAAAATACTGCTTTAGGCACTGTTTTGGGAACAAATTAAGAGGCTCTAAGAAGTTAGATATGCAGAGTTTATACTTAGCTGACCTCTTCATCTACCTCAGAGCAAAGTTTTACTTGCTGTGAAATCGTATCTGAAATATGAAGAGATTTTGATCAATGTATTTCTAAAAAAAGAAGAGTGGAACTGTATTTAACAGTGTTATAGCTATGAAATTGTTAAACTACTCATTAAAAATGTCAACTATTAAAAAAAATTAAAACAATGTGCAAGGTAAATGCTTATTTTACTCTTACCTGAATCAGTGATTTCACCACGGTTCGGTGTACTCATCATTACAAATGGCAAATTAAAATCATCATCTGGGCATTTGTTAAAACCCTGCACAGATTTAAAAATTAGTTTCTTATGGGTAAATTTGTAAAGTAGGACTACAAAACCCAGGAAAAAAAAAGTACAGCTAATGTGAAAATAAAATTTTCCATTAATAAATCAACTACCTACAATTTTCAAAGCCCAAGGTATTAGCAATGGCTTTGGAACTCTCCTGCTTGCTTCTTACTTCACAGTGGCTTTTCAAACTGTTGGTGTTTTGTAGTTTGCTTTATAGACTACACTGTGGGCAAAGTGGAAGCTTTTGATGACAAGAACTTACTCGCTACTGCATGCCTGTACACAGTCGCACAGTAAAGAACTCATTGACCAAAATGATTTTTTCCAAGTCCAATATTTGATACTTATTTTTTGCTTTATTCTCAAAAGTACTTGTAAAACACATCTGATTATGTTTTAGCATGAAAATTTCATTTTACAAGGTGTTTTAAAAGTCACAGAAATTTGTCTTGTAAATAGTGTAACTCATCTCCTGTCAGAATACCACATTTGAATCTAAACATATTTAATAAGGAGCCTCAACATGAAAAAACATCTTGTTGAATTCACCTCAGACCGTAGTGACAGAACATTTTCACTGCGCACTGGATCTGGTGGGACCTATGAATCAAAGGCAGGAAGGGTATTCAAGTGGTGTACTTCCCGCTTACTGTTTTAAATTACCCACATCAAACATGTATTCATCATTGGTGGTGTACAGTTAAAATACATAACAGATGCTCAAGAAGACGATTATCTTTGGTTTTGATAGAAAAAAAGTGAAAGTCTGAAATGTCCTCCCAATCTCACCAATCTTAACAGTTTGGAAAAAAGCGAGTTCAGCGCACACGCCTTCACACATATATGTGATTTCCAGGACAGAAGTTCAGGGCTTTGCCTGGGGACTACTGGGAGGGACACTCCCCTCCCCCCCCCGAGTCTCCCTGGAAGTGCCCCACTGCCCTTTCACTGCTGTCGCCCTCCACCCTCCCGTCAGCTGTTGCCTCCACAGCAGCACAAGACAAGGCAGGCAGCATCCTTTACCTGACACGGCCCCGTTGCCCGAGTGCTTGTCTGGGGTTTGACCGCAGACACCTGGCCACTGCTCAGGCGCGGCGGCACGAACAATTTAAAAGGTTTTTCTTTCTCCATGGCCTCAGAGAAAAGGGCAGGTCTCAGAGCCAGCGCCTTATGACGGGCGCACCAACGCGCCGGCTGCTGAGGGAAGACAAAAAGGCGGGAACCCAACGCGCGTGATCGAGGCGGGAAGGCAGGCGGCGCGCGGCGGGCTGCGCGAGGCGGGGCAGAGCGGGACCCTCAGGAGCGCGCGGTTCCGTTGCGGCGCCGCCTAGTGGAGGTCCCAGACCTCGCAGAGCAGGGCGGTGAGCCGGGGGTCCTTCGTTCGCCACGTCACCAGCACCTCCGCGTGGGCGTGGTTGAGCGTTCGCAGCTCCGTGAGGCGCCCGACGAGGCGGGCGAAGCGCTGGGGGTCCTCGGGGTGGTGGATCTTCGAGTGCTTGTAGAGGAGGCCCAGGAGCGGCTCCTGCAGCTCTTCTACGTGCCGCTTGTTCCTCAGGAGCGGGCGGTCTGCGGGACGGCAGCGGGACAGTGCGGTTAGCGGGCGCCGGGCCGGGCCGCCGCCGCCCCTGAGGGCTCGGTGAGGCGGAGGCGGGGAGGGCCAGGGGCGGGTGACGGCCCGCGGTGAGACGCGGAACAGCTGGTCGCCGTCCGCCTTCCCCCCGCCCCAGTTTACCTGAAAAAAACACGGTCGTTGCTACAAGCAGGGCATATTCGGTTTCGGTCACTTTCAGTTCCCCCATGCTTCGGTAGAAGTAGAACAGTGCAGTAATAAACTCCTCGGTTATACCTCAAAAATGAAATAAAACAATGTTATTTCAGTGCAGAAACAGGCACTGCTGTTACAAGTCATCATTGTCCTAATCTTTTAAGGTTCTGGACTGCTCCATTGCATGAAGTAGTTAGCAAACTTCGTGAAAACAATGCTAATTTCTGAGGTGGTAACAAAAGTTGTATTGCAGTTGTACTGTGGAGCTCTTGATATATATAGCTCAAGGCTTTATCCTAGGATATAAGCAAACATGACCACCACCGCTTCCTTCCATGAGGATGGAATGCCTGCGCAGGTAACGAAGCAGCTCGAGGGAGCGGAGAGGAAGAGGAGAAGAGAAGAGAATGAGCAGCGGCCACGCTGCTGGTGTTAGCTCAGTGTGAGTAAGAACAGGGCCAGCAAAGCAAAAGATTGCCAGTCGTATTGATTCCGAGACCTCCGTTACCTGTGGTAGTAGTGGAAGTTGGACTCTCTTCATTGTGAGACATTTCCATGGAATAAATGTTTTTATCAAAGTTTTGAACGTGACAACATGTCCCATGGTCAGAAAGTCTTACATGACCTGGAACAAGACAGATGACAGTTCCTAGCCAAGCTTAATGTGACTTTAAATACCTGCCTGCATCTGCTTTGCAGATATATACCTGGAAATGTGTGAAATTTTCCCAAATCCATGCAGGTAGAAAAAATGGTTCTTTTTGGCATCCAGCACCAAGTTCATTGGTGGCATTATTGTTGGTCAAAGTCTCTTGTGTTAAACTTAACACAATATATAATATGTCAATTATACGACCAATATTATCCATCCACCCCATAATTTGTGCAAACACTCAAAAATATTGCTCTTTTTTTGGGACTACTGGGAGGAAAACAGAGATCTAATTAATTTTTTTTTTAATGTTTTTGTATGGTCTTTGGAAAAAAAAAAGCCTATGGAAGGTATGTGGGCATAACTGGTACTATTCTAAGTACCACTGTGCTTGAATAAGAAATTGTTTCAGATTAAGTGATTTAAAATGAATTGAAGTTGTTTTGAAGTGGCAGAACCTCCTACTGACGTTAATAGAAAGCTTGTTAGTCAAACTTACTTTCACTTGTTGATGGTTGGCATTCACTAATTCTTTGGTTATATATTTGGGCTGAACGCAAAAACATTGCCTCAACTGTTGACCCTTTTAGCAGCGCGATCTGATCTTCACTGGCTAAACTTTCAAATCCTGCAGAGAAAGATACATGTTAAGAATCAAGGAGGGCTGTGGCTGTCTTTAAGCCCCTAACATGAGCTGATAAAATTATTTTTTTAATAAATGCCTTTACTAGAAAGGAGGTGCCATAGTTAAAAGATGCACGTACCAAAGACTATTGGGATCTTTCTTGCTAGTTTGCAAGTTAGATGTGGAAAAAAAAAAAGTGCAGTTGTTAGGGTCCAGTGTTAGAAGTTTCACAGGAAGATACAAGTAAAAATTCTGGGACTAAGCAAGACTTTATTGAAAATTTCTTCCTAATATCTGATTTATTTCACATGACCCAATACCTTATAAATTTGCTACATTGCTTAATGACTGCAGATATTCTCCTTATTCAATGATCTGATCTTTTTTAAAATTGTCTTCATCTTTTGACAAACTCATTATCTGCATTTATAATTCAAGAGCAAAGGAACTTTATTGATTCTTTTCTTAATCCTGATCAGAGCAGGATATGTAACATAAGAAAACAAACAGCTCATCCATTCTTTCATATCTGTTCCACAGTAGTGCTAAATTACATCAAATATCTGCTTTAGACATGTTAATTGACTTTTGTCATTAAGTTTTACAACATAAAGAGTAATGAAAAAACGATCAGTCTCCCTGTCAAATGTTACTTTGTCAACTTTACATTGAAATGCAGTGAATTTAATTGCATGTTCCCTTGTTTATGAAAGGAAAAAATGAATAGGAGCACCTGGTTAGTCCCTTCTGTGCTGCCTTTTCCTTTGAAGGAACATCTGTTTTTTTCTTCGGTGACTATGATAAATTGCAAACTGAACTGGATTTCAGAGAATGTGCTGAAATAGTAATTCACTCAAGATGGTATTTTGTAGTCCATGTACTTTCAGAAAATGTCTCTACTCCATGTCAGAAATAGAAAAGAAAGGTAATCATAGCACGCTTTTGAAGTGAATGCTTCTAACTTTTCCTCATGACAAGTAAATGATAAATAACCCTGATTGTTAGAGTTGTAAGAAAAAATAGTCAGTTGAATGAGAGTTTTTTTCTCGGATTTGTGCCATCAGTATGGTTTCTGCCTCCTAAAAAAAAAAAAAATTCACACTATTCTGTAACATTTCCCAAAGGAAGGAACTTACCTGGAAGTCTTTTTGTGAAATCCACTAACACTTGTACATGGACAACTGCTGTCTCAGAGAGACGGAGAAAACTTTCCTCAGGACTTGCAGTTTCTTGTAGCTGCATGAAAGAGTGTTTAGACATCTGATATAACCAAGATACAGTGCTTAGGATAATAATAACTTAGCAATGCAGGCTGATTTTTCTGTATACATACAAACTTCTTTGCTTCTTCAAGGGGAATTGTGTATTTTTGGTGTGCTGCTACAATGTGGTCAAGAAGCTCATGTTCTCCTGGAGTAAGTTCCATCTTCTCTGGGATCTGTTAAAAAAATAAACCAATCAAGTAACAATGAATTGGAGAAAAAAAAAATTATAAAACCAGATATTTTAAATAGAAAAATATCACACTTTTCCAGATCTTGTTGTAGATGATACGTGCTTACTATTCAGTCCCTCATCTTCCAGTTTTATGTTGCAAAGAAAACTGTTCTTCTGCTTGAAATTCTTCCTGAGTCGCTTTGACTTGCACTGTACTTCAGTCAGCAAACCTGTGAGGCATGGAAGTGTGTATCAATATGTATATTTTCAAATAATTACAATTTGAAATCATCACTTTTATTATTATAGATAACATGAGTCTTGCATTACAGGAGCTATCACCTATAAGGAACAGTGCTTCCTAGATATTGCGGGTATGTGTTATTCATTAGGCAAGTTAGTGTTCAGTATCCTCCAAAGGCCTGAGTGTTTGCAGTCTTAACGTTATCTTGCTTGTGGCTCTGTGACATACAAATGTGAGAATTTTTCATTAAAAACTATTGTGCATTTTTTTTATTTTTCTTGTTTTCCAAACACAAAAGCACATCTGATATGCTTCCCGTCAAGGTTCAGGATATTTAGCTGTCTCTTGTTAGTACTTTCTTGTTTTTTCCTGTAATGTCTTTGAACAGCAGTCCTCAACTTCAGGAGGTACATCCCAAGCACTGGTTGTTTCTGCAGATGAAGATGCTACAGGTGCTACAGACTCCAAAGGTACATTTTCCTACAGCTAAATGAAGGTCAGACCAATACCATTTAGCTCTAATCAGGAGAAGGGATTGACTTTGGAAAAGGTTTTTTCCGAGCTGATTAGTAAAGTAGCCAGCATGGAACAAGCACTTACATTCTGCTAGCATTCCCATAGCTTTACATTTCTTCAAGCGACATTCCTGACACTTCCTTCGCATGTACATGTCCATTTCACAATGACCACCATTCTTGCATCGATATACTGCATTTTTGGTTATGCTCCGTCGAAAGAAGCCTACAGACAAGGATCAGGTTACGACTGAAGGAATCTAAGGAGCTCTAGCTCATAATGATTTAAAGAATTACAGTGTCTTTTGGATTTTTTTGCGTGGGTTTTGGTTTTTTTTTTCACAGTGGAAACATTACCTCGATTTTAAATTTGCTTTTTAACAACATGGTTATGTCTTGCTCTTTCTGACTAATATTAATTGCTTTATTCCTTACCTGACCAAGACAGCATCCATATAGCAAGTTAAAATATAAGAAGCAAGTAATTATTACTTGTTTTTATTTAATAATAAGTAAAATCAATAACACTGAAGTAAATGTATAATAAATGGTCATGAGAAAATCAGCACCTGCTTAAACAGACAGTATTCTAGTGACTAATCAATGCAAAAATCAATTGCATAAAATGTTCACATTAAATACACGCTGTGAATGCATTTCTTCAAAAAATGTTATAAAAATGTGAATCTGGATAAGCGCATTAGATAGAGGGTTCCTTAGATAAACTACAACCTTCTGTAGAATCGTCAACTTAAAAAATAATGAAATCTGTTTGCGTACGTCACAGATGTGGAACGTTACGTTGAGCACTGTGGGGCCAAGGTCCTGGCTAAGGCAGAGATCCGCCTGTTCTCCTCTTACCTTTACAGCCTTCACAGGTAAGGGCGTTGTAGTGATAGCCTGAGGCCTTGTCACCGCACACAACGCACAGCTCCTCCTGCCCCTTCAGTCTCAAGGAAGAGTGGTTTAATCTTGGCCGTTTTAGTCCTTGGTATCCAGCGTCATCAATGTGGGGAGCCATGAAGGGGGGTTTGCTTAATTCACAGCTGCTGATGACACACTGCCCGTCGCTGTACTGAGAGTCCAGGCCATAAGTGCTGTATTGGGACTGAGAAGGTTGTGAGTGTAACACTGGAGCAGGAATTTGAACTGTTGAGTATTGGCAGTAAGGCGCAGCCTGAAAATCAGTGTCTTGCAGCTGATAGTTGATGTGCTCCGGTAAAACATCTAGACACAGAAGAAATTGAAAATGAAATCTTGACGCCAGCTACTTGGAAGTTTTAAAATGTTTTATAGATTAAATATTTAATAATAAATATTAGAGGAGCACATTTTCAGAAGGGCAGTCTGACACATTCTTTTTAAATGTGCTACCTGTAATGTTTTTAAGTAAAATCTTGGATGTAGTGAAAATGCCTTGGTAACAGTTTGGGCAATGTCATGTGGGTGCCACTGGATTCTTGTTAGTACGTAATTAAATATCACTTACCAACTGATGATATAGCTACCTTTGATTTTACACTTAAGTGTAAGTCGCCCACATTACAGAAGAATATTTTCCTGTAATTTGTTAATAAGTGAAATGTTTGTTATTGATACGTTTCAGGCGTAATTTTGAAACCGTTGCACAAAAAGAGTCTGAGAAAGATGGTCCAGAAATTATAGAGTGTTAAAAATTACTGTGACAGGAGTCTTAAAGTTGAAATTCAGTACAGTAAAAAGCAGAGGCTTGTTTTATTTAGTATTTTTGCATATAGAATCCTTATAGTTAAAAAATTTCATTTTAGCAAAATGTATGTACAGAATTATGAAGAGAGTTTCTTCCTGCCTTCCTGTCTGTAGTTTTAGTTTTATCCAGCCCCCCTTAAATGTACACTGTACTGAAGAAAGCTTGTAGAACATGCAACGTGTTTCATTCTTCCTTTGGGATTGTTCAAATCTCTGTAAAAGCAAATTGGGAAGTTTTTTTTTTAAGCAGTTTGGAGGTTTTTTCCTTTTTAATGAGCTTTGGGTCCTGCTTTTACTCATCTAGAATCAAATTAGTTATTGCAATTACAGTTCTATAAGATACAGAATAACCATTATCTATTTATAATGTATCTGGAATACTGTAATAAAACCTGTATCATCTTCGCACAAGTCAAAGGGAGACAGCACCAGTAATGTTTGTATGAAATGATGAGTCAGTGTAACCACATTGTATACCAAAATCTGTATGACTACATGCTAGTATCTTTCAATACACTTTCAGTATGGGCTTGATAGTCAAGTGTGTAGCTTCTAAGAGCTTGTAAAGATAAATTAAAATTAAGAAAATTACTGGAATTTCCACAGATGTTCATTTTACTATACTGCTTTTTCATAATATAAAAATTTTGCTTTACTCACCATAATACTGTATGGGCTCAGGAGGACAATACCCATCAGGTACAGTGACAAATGTATTTGCCATGTTCTGCTCCCAACTGCACTGTTTCATTAACTTTGCTATGTGATAGACTTTTAAGAAGGGAACCTAGAGAAATGGAAAAGTAAGAGAAACATCATGTGAGAAAGAATTGCTGGGTTGGTTTAGCTACAGAGCTAAAATCAGAAAACTCCAGAATATGAAACCGTTTGCAGATCATAAGAAAATCAGAGGTATGTGTGAATTCACATAATACTTTCAGGAAGGTTGCAAAACATTTGATTGTCCAATAGTATGGATTCGGGATAGAGTCTGTTCCTAAATTTCCAAGTTATATTTATAACTGTTTTGCTCCTAATTTACACAAAACCATGCGGGAGAGTCAGACTAATCACTGGTAAATTCTGTAGTTCAGGAAGAGATTAAAAGGAGCTTCACTGGACAGAAAACACTTGCATTCAGAATGAGTTAGGGCATTTGCACTAATGTGGATGTCATGAATGTTCTGTTTCTGCACAAATACGGGCTTTTACTGACTTTGCTTCGTTCACTTTTTATGCAAATTTGAAGCAAGTAAATACAGGAAAATAGCCTGGAAAAGCCAGCATAGAGTATCTCTTCTTCCCCGTGTAAATACTCTTATGCTGTAAAAGTCAGCTTTGACCCACTTAAGCACTGCCTAATTTACATTAGGTTCCAAATTTAAGAGCCTGTATTCCTTTAAGAGTACAAAGCATCCTGTGAAGACCAAATCAATCAATCTTATATAGGAGGTTTTGCCCTCTAGAGAGCTTTCCTCTGTCCCTTGATGATTGACGGAGCCTGGGCTCCTTCAGCGTTGGATGCTTTGACATTCACCATAACAAAGTGTACTGAGAGCTCACAGTGACACAGTTGGTGCAGAATAGCTATTGTGCTTTGAGTTCAAAACTTATCTTATTTTTCAGTAATTTCACTTAATAGAGAGATTCTGAAAAAGTGTGTTCTAAAAATTCTTAAAAGAGTTTTAGAAAAACGAAAGAATGTCTATATGGATACTAGCATCAGCTGGGTTTGAGTTTACATCTGTGTATAGACAACCTCTGGTATTGCTTAGCAATTCAGTGGTAATGGAGTAGCTGTTAGAGAAGTAAGTAGGAAAAATTTCCTTGCCCCCTCGTCCCTGTGCATGTGTGGAATGTATGAGAGCATCACTGGTTAAAAGTATGTTGTTTCTGATGTCCATTGAGTAAGGACTCTACAAGACAATTTGCCAGTGAACTACGCCTAACCTTTGCCTGAGTAGATGGGAAAGACAGAAAAGATGAAAAAGTCAAGTGTTTGGAAAGTACAGAAAATCAAACTCCTATGTATGCAACAGGATTCTCTGTATATGCCTCTTGCAGAATTTACAGCAAATTGGGTTTAAAGGTCTTCCTTGAAAGACTCACATGTTGGGTTTTGTGCAATACCTATTGCTAGCCACAGCTGAGAAAATATATCATTTCAGGGAATCCGAATTGAAGTCATGACTTAGAAGATACGCGTCCCTTTCCCCAAAACTGGACAAATCTTTGCAAATGAGCACTTTCTCTTCGTGTTGTCAGCAGAAGGTGAAAAGATGCAGTGAGGCTGGAATGCTGATTTTTTTGTTATCTCTGCTAGTAAATATTTGTTTGAAAGAGAAATGACTCACTGAATCATGAGGTCCTTATCAGTTGGATCAATTTGGCCTGGGCAAAGTCTACATTTTTCCCCAAAAATGTGTATTTGCTGAAGAAATGTGTTTCTGGATTCCGGTAGTTGCTCTAAATAAAAATAATAAAAGAATAGAAGCTAAAATAAAATTACTCTTATCCAGTCTGATAAAAATATTAAATTGGGAGTATGAAGTACATATTACCAAATGCAAGGTGGTCGGTTGATTAAACATTCTAAATCTTGGAAGCAGACTTTCATTAGGCAAAGTTTCCTCAATTTAGGTATTGTATGAAAATGGATTTGAGGATTTAGCCCTTCTTACTGATTTTTATGGCTAATAAAAGTTATCAGTTGCAATCACAGAATTCCCAGCTTAGAATGAGACTTTGTAAATTGAAGCTCTTAAATTAAGAGAATGTTATGACAGTATTAATAGTAAATCCATTGGTTATTTGAGGAATGCTATACTGTCCTGAAATGAGAGTTAATGGTTGCGCCTGTGCATGAATGTTAACTTTCATTTTCTGCCACTTGAGAATTTAGCGTCTACAAGCTTGTTCTTCTGATATAAAATAGCATTGGGCTTTTTAAGACAAAAAATATGAAGAACAGAGTAAGATATATAAGGAAGGAACTTAATTTTCTAGGACAGGAAAGTTTTGATTATTTATAAGATTGACTGTCATAGTCATGTGTTACAACCTTTGCCTCACCCTTTATGTAGGAGTCAGTCAGCAGTAGGGAGGCCTCCTCCAAACTTTAGGAGTCGCTGAAATTTCGTGATGCTGGTCTTTCAAAAGTTCAGTAGCCATCCCTAATCTCTCACACCTCGCTGGGAGTGAACCATGACCTAAATGACACATCTTCAGCCCACACGTACATTCATTCACCCTTTGCCATGCAGGCAAGTAAATTCTGCATGCGCAGAAAGCTTAGCTGTGCGCTATGAAGCTGTGGAATCCTTGACAGAATGTAGCATACATGCCCAATTGTAATTTTCGAAACATAATAACTTGGACAAAGTTGAAATAAGATTGGACTAAGAGCTTTGAGTGTTTGGGGCAGTTATAGTCATGCTATTTCCAAACCAAAATATTTTGTGCCCATTTTTCTCTTTCCTGTGTACTCAAAATATAGCCATTAGTTTTGTGTATGTGTGCTTTAAAAAGGAAGCAAAAAAAAAAAAATATATATTCCCAGAGATTATGCATAAAGGTCCTTAGCCTAAAAAATGGAAATAACCGAAACCAAAAGAAGGTTAATTTTTTAATAACTTGTTTCATAAAATCACAAGCAGTAACACAGTTAGGAGGAAAGTCTTTAGTCCTTACTCAGACATACTGACCTGAAAGAAAATGTTGTCTGCATAAAGGCACATGCTGTTCCCTGCTTTTCCTTCTCAGTTACTTCTGAGGTGCTGTTTCTGCTGTGTATTTTCATTTGTGAAATCCTGATAATTTTGGGGGGTGGACGGTTGTTTGTTTGTTTTTAATTTTAAAAGCATCTACAAGTGGGATAATTTTATTTTTTTTTTTTTTTCAGAAGATGTGACCTGGACTGTAGGTTGCTTAAGCACATTTGAAAACGTTGCACTTTTACAGGCTTAGTTTTACAGTAATCAGTCGTCTGAACTAATAACACTGAATATAAACTGGAATGTATGTTGATTCAAGGGGTTGGTTATCTATCTAATACAGAAATTCAGCAACGTTCAGTTATTAGTTCTGACTGAAAGACTTTTCAATTTACCAAAGATGGAAGCCATTAAAGAAAAAAAAAGCCGTTAATTGAGAAAAGTAAAGTAGAATCACAAACCATTCACTTACAGTACACATTCAGACTAGAATCTATTTTTCTATTTTCTATCTACTGTAAATCTATTTATTGTTATTTATAGTGAAAGATGTTGTTTTTATCATTTTTATTGCTATAAAATACCATACCATAAAGTAATATACCATTAACTTATATTATTAAATTTATTATGATGCAAAACATGGTTCTTGTAGAAGAGGCTCCAGGGAGCTCTTTAAGAGGTATGTATTGACAGTACTTTAACTGCTATCATAAATATTTTGACAGTTGAGTCATAGGGAAATTTCTTGTTTACAGGGAATTTTAAGAACTCAAGCTGAAGGTCTTCAACGTTTATTTAACACACCTTGTGGCATGTTAATGATCATGTAGTGGAACCAGATAGCACATTTCAATCTCAGGGTTAATCACTGTACTTTTTTTGCTTCTGGAAAGCATAGCTTAATTTTTTAATTTGTGACATTTAAATAAAAAATTGAAAAAAATTTTAACTGAGCACAATCGGTGGCAACTATGTGCGATGCCAGGTGATATATTCAGTTTCACTCAAGCAATTCAGTAATCACTGATTACTGTAATTGAAGAATGATTCTGAAGGTGAAGTTGTAGGATCACTTGATTAATCCTGTATGGAGCTTATATGCATTATTAAGGTTTTCTGTGGTTCTCCCAGTTTTAATGTGCCAAGAAGCTCCCCAAAGCTGCTGTTTGAAGAAATCCCACTTCTCATTAAATGTTTTTCTTCCTTGTCTTATAATAACCGTAAGACGAACTGGCTTATTTCACTAATGGATAGTGTTGCAATTATCTTGAAATCTTCTTTTGGAATTGTTAGCCCATGAATAATTATTTCAAAGGTATCATTTTTATACATTGTAAAGTAAGAGGTTAGATGTTGTTTGAAACTTAGAGTTTTCCAGGAACTTTGGGGAAGGGAAACAAATAGTTGAATTTAAAAGTCATTTCACTTCACTCTGTGTGTCAAAGTATTGTTAGAACAAATTCTTGGCAGTAGGATACCAAATTTAAAAGTGCATGTTTTCTATTTTCATTTAGTCAGCCATTTAAAAAGAAAGGGGGGAAAAAAAAAAGAAAAAAGAAGAAAAAATCCCAACGCCTGAAATATTTTCACATGGCAAATTGATTTATGACTAGAGCAACAATTTATAATCCCAGAGCATTCAGAGAAGTAAATGAAATACTTACAGTGGTTCCAGAGAGTTTCTTGCTTCCAGAGTTGAGTCTGCTGGGCTGTAGCACTGATCCTAGCTCTGAGTCCAGCTGGAGCAAACCGGGCCTTTTCCCTATTTATCAGCTTCTGTGCATACACTGGGCTCCAGACACTCCGCAGAGCAATGCTACGGCTCTGAGACACAAACTTCCCACACAGCCTTTTCTGGGGTCGAAGCAAGGGCAGCTGCAAGTCCACATAAATCAAATAATAACTGGGTCATCAGGGACAGAGGCCATGGGGACCCTCACGTCACTGTTTCCCAGAGTTCTCCCTGTCGAATTATTAAATATTCTGCTTTTTTGGTAGAATTTAAAATTCTCCCATTTCGATTGCTTAACATTGGCATGTCTGAGTGTTAACGGGTAATGTTCATTTGCTGGGCAGAGAAAATATTGCAATAGTATTATCTGGAGTTATCTACGTGACATAATAATTGAATTTGGGAACACTTGATTAGGCCAGTATCTCCAAACAGAAAACACTTACTTTGTTCTCCCTGTTCTAATTCTGACATACCTGTGTTGGTGCAGCACAGACAGGGTTCGTGTGTGCCCCCATAACAGCAAATGATTGTTAGCAACTTTTGTTGCCACTAATTTTGCAAAATTTCATTCTTAAAAACCCAAGTATTTCCATTATTAATAATTTCTAATAAATTAATCATTACAATTTGAGGTTTTCATCGTTTCCTAGATACAAGATGTGATCTTTTGGGTAGCGCATTCTCTTGTTAGGTATCGTGTCATTACATGAGCTGCCTGACATGATGCACAGCAGGTTGCAAACATATTAACTCCAGAAGGAGGTCACTTTTTTTCTGTGTAAGAGCAATTCTCGATTTACCTCAGGAAAAAAATGGTTCTGTTGTATACTTCATGGAATTAGATGGCAAAGGGAAAAACTGATTTCCTGTTGGTTATCTTACTGCAAAGTCACTTAAAATAGTCTTTAGGGACAACAGGTTTTCATGGATCAGTGGCACAATACACAGCAAACTGACATGACCCTCCAAAGGACAGTCATATTTGTATTCCACAGGCTCCAGAGAAGAGCGTGCTACTTACTTCCATCTAGTGGCACCATTTCGGAATCTGTTAGTCTTTGGATGTGGAATAGCCGAGTCTGGCTCTCAAGAACAAAAAAGATTGACTCACAGATGTTATTTGAGCATCTTGTGGGTTTTTTTGAGCTTTCAAGTGCTCTGCATTGATAATGTGTGGTGACAGAGGGCTGGAAAACATAGATTATGTAGTGGAGACAGAGAGAATGATCTTCTAAGTTTAATTATGATCCGCATTTGTCTTTCCGGTAAAAGCAGCCGGTAAAAACCAGCAACTTACTAAGTTGTCAAAAAAACTTCAGTGGTAAAAATGGAGAATTTACAATTATTAGAACTAAGATTTTTTTCATAGGAGCATCTCTTGCACATATACCATTGACTTTGAGAAACTTAAGTCTGAAGCCCAGGTTTTTAGAAGGTATCCAATCCCCATTCTGTTCAGTGTTATAAAACCTAGTGGATTCAGAGCAAATTCAGTTTCTAAAATAAGTATATAAGAACGTAAACCTTAGTCGTAGTAGAAATTAACTGCAGTGCCACATTAAGTATTAGCTCACGGTCATTTACTCCAACCCACATGCTATCTTCATAGCTGTGGTAGTAAAATTATTTTGCGTAGTCGTGCAGTGATTCAGACCAGGAGACTGGCCCATGTTAAATACATATATTTACATTATTTTAACAGATCACTTCTCCTGTCCAAAGCTTCGTGTGACAATAAAAATGGGAGACCTAAGAACCCACTTGAGTCACATGAAGAACTGCTGCAAAGAAGAGGAAAATAAACTGTTTTCCATGCTTGTAGAGAATCAAGAAATAAAAAGCTTATTTAGGAGTAAGGAAGATTTAAATTAGATATTAGAGAAAGCAATTACAGTGGTAAAATAGCACTGGAATAAGTTGCCTCTGCAGTCTTCATCACTGGATGTTTTGAAGATAAATTTGGGCTACCTGATAGAACTTACGAATTGTTCTGTCTGAGTTATTTTCATCTGTAAAGGAGGAGGGAAGGACTTTTAGATCTCTTCCAGCTCTATTTTCTGTTAATTTTCCTTACCTACATCAGTTTGTAAAACACTGATAAAGTCTCTGATCAGTAACATGCCTAGTGCCATTTTAATGGGCAAAGGAAATAACCACATACTTCAAGCATGCTTCACTAGAGGTGAGTAAACAAAATGTTACTCATAGATACGGCCTGAAAATGTTAGCTCAACAAGTTCATGTCATGAGCCAAACTCTAGAAGTACCACTGAAGTGCAGAATAAGGGTCATGCGTGTTTTCCATAGAAAATAATCAGATCTGCTGACATCGGTCTGACCGGAACACCTCGTGTTGCGCTGCTTTTGCAGACTCGTCTCCATCGTTAGTGTGAACCGTGAGCTCCTGCGCAGTCTCATCTACCCAGAATGTCCGCCTTTGTGCAGTTAGGTCTAAGAATTTGATGATGCTGAAACTGCACATCAAGAAAGAGCTTCCCTCAATCGATACCTGTTGAGAGAATTAATTTTCAAGCTAAGCAGAATTCTTTGTTCATCTGAACTAGAGATTCTAGATCTCTGTAACTTGTTTGGTATCTGAATAGTTAAAGGAAATCGTATCTACTCCAGCTGGATCTTCTCTACATAACTGACCCGTTCGGCTTGATCTGGTATTGGATTGTTTACGTAACTTCAGTAATTAACCACTATCAGCCTCATTAATGAAACATAAACCACCTCTTCTGCTCATTTATAAAGCATTTGTCAAACAAAACTTAAACAAAGGGCAGAATCTCAGCAAAGTAACAGTCCTTCAAAAGCTACTGAGACTGACTACAAGTCATCACGGTCACTTTGTTGTTGTTTTTCAGTAAAAATGAAACAGAAGTGATGGCATTGTCTATTGCTTTTGGCTAACTTTTCACAAAAACATCTGAGATCTGTCACATGAGGGCAATGATGCCTGGACAACTATTTTGGCCATTTCAGTACAAAATACTGATGTTCCAGCTCATTACTGTAAATCATTAAATGATGAAAGCAAGAGTCAAATACTAAACAATTGGGAGCCTTTGGAAAACTAATTGCTAATTACAGTAATCATTGTTATATGTGAGTTAAAGGTTATATTGAAATACACATTATTTCATTATAAGATTAAGACTCTCCTGTTAGTAAACTGTTCTGAACAATATTAAAGAAAGTTGAGTATTAACAATACAGTTTATGTATTAAAATGATGTAATTTTATCTTTACCTATTTTTGTTTAATAGAAATAAAGTGTTTTAGAGGCATAAAATACACTGGCAGACAAATACATGCCAAAAATTTTGTGTTCTAAGAGCTACTTGCACGTACAATTTGTGAAAGAACTCATTAAAAAGGCTGCAAGCTTTCTTGCTGTTCACCCTCTCTTCTGGATTATTTATTAATCTTCAAAAGGCGCAGTGGTTCTGGCACCGGTAGCGTTTTCTGCGTGGCATGAATGAACCTCAGCCCTGGGTGTGAAATGGCACAAAGCCTCATGACTAGCATTTTTCCAGGTTGGTGTTATCTTGCCCTCCTGACTCGCAACAGAGAGAAAGATTTGAGTAAGATGCACATCTGTGGTGGTTTTGATTATTGGATCACATGTTCCAAGATCGTATCAGGTCCAGAAGCTACAGTAGTCGGAAATTGTCCTAAAAACTTGAGGACAGGAAAAGGAAGCCTGTGTGGAATGGTACTAAACTGTAGATAGGCATCAGTTATGAGGAGGGCTGCAAAGAACAGAAAAGGCATTGGATTGTCTGTCAAACATGACTTGGTTTGTTTTATGTTGTTATTTGCCTAAAATGTAATTAACCCAGAATTTTGAGAAACATGTGCTTGTTTGGTTGTCATTATTTGCCTATTTTGCCTGCAGCAGAGAGAGAACCTTGGTTGGTTCACTTGAAACTTAAGAATGTGAGTATAGTGGGTCAGGGACCATCTTTTTCTGCACATACATGTGTGGCCCGTGTTGGATGGGGCCCCAGCCAGACTGAAGTGCTTAAGATCCAACGTAATACTTCTAATGATGAAACAAAACGTAAAAAAAAGATGCCATTTGTACTACAAGTTGCCCCAGTACTTTCCCCCTTCTGTAGGTTTTAAACATGCACATTTTTGTAGCTTCAAGCAACAAGGTTTCTGTGTCGTTTCCTTTGAGCACTGGTTTGCAAAACTTTTCTCTTCCCTACAGGCAGCTTTTTAAAGCAGTACAGTTATTTGCAAAAATTAAAGAAAAACAGTCTTTACAGAGGAAAACTGTATGTTTCAGCAGAGGAATGACAGTGAGACTAGCCAGGGAAATTTCATCAGGCAGCACCTTTCAACCTGAATTTATATAGTGTTCAAATATGAAATTATTCACGTGTTCCCCCAAAAGGGGTGACGGGGGGCTCTATGCAGCTCCCATTTAGCAGTGTAGAGCACGTGTGCATTCAGTTGGTTTAGGGTTAGATAATATAAATACTCTTCTGCTTTGCATCAAACGTATCAGACAAATCATCATAGTCAAATTAGAAAAGAAATAACTCAGGAGAAATTAAAGTTCCCATTAAGTTCTTCAATGCTTTCATGGGATGAAATAAAGGGAGACCATATCAGACCAGAGAGGAAAAACAATTTTCATCTTTTTAAGACTGATTTTTTTTCTTGCTGATGAAGTTTGTGGTTAGTTTCACTATGCATTTGCTTACAGGTTTTTCACAAATGTTGAAGAGCTAAACGCTTGACTTACGTTGAATTTTAATGAAAGAGCCAAACTGCTTTGAACTTACTTGAAAATCTCAAGACAGCCCACAAAATGTTCCTGTTCCTTCTGTGCATTCTCTTAAGCTTGGCACGCAGGGCAGGCCCGCTACCTTAAGGTAGAATAGATACTAATAAGACCGTCTGTTCACCACTAACAAAACGCGTGGGTATCCTTACATCTCCACCTTTCAATACCCTGTGCCAAATCTATGTGTTTTCCCTTGGCAGGAAGACCCAAGATTTGTCAATAAAATGCTCCAGTGCATCAGTATTCAGCAAGGCACAATGTGGAATAAAGTAAAGGTATCAACTAAAGCTTGATTACAATCTCCTGCAATGATCTCAGAACTGATAGTTCATAGAGAATACTTGTAACTTTAAGCATTGAGGTTCTTAAATGACTGTACTTCTTTGTAGGTACAGCAAAGAGAAGCCAAGTCCTGGACCTGATTTCCATAAAGCGAAATATCTTGATGCTCTGTATTAAAAATTACAAAATAATTATTGTGGAATCCCTTGGTCAGCATTTTATCAGCAGTGGAATCTTGCTGCTGAGAGACTGAAATAGCTGGATATATCCATTTATCAGTGATAATGTTTTCCCTTTCTTCCAGCCTGGATTCCATCTTAAGGACGTTTGTTTTAATAGTAAAAAGAATATTACACTCATAAATGTAAATGCGGAGGTGCAATGGGTGACTCTTCAAGATTTATCAAAGCAGGATAATTAAGATGAACAATAAGACTGAGTTTCTTAGTAATAACTTCTGTTACAGAATGGCTCTGTTTTATGCAACAGTAATCCACCTTGAAGTACAGGCTAGGAAGTGCAAGAGGAGGATTCACTTGGCCTCCCGGTCTGTGAGTCTCCGTGCTACAGATTTTGTTGAGCGCAGTACCAGTGAAATTGTGACAGTAGCTGATGATTGTGTTAACACCAGCACTTAAATTTAAAAGCAAGAAATCAAAAAGCGTTGGGGTGTGTGGTGTGAGAACGAAGTCTGTTTAGCTTTTTAAACAAGCGGTAGCTGCTGAAATATTTGGCTGTTAGACGCTCAGGGAAGGACTCGTAGTGGAAATGAGAAATCTCACATTCGGCTTTTGAAAAGCTAATGTCTGGTGCATTACTATGTGAGACTTGCGCTTTCAGAGACTCAGCCAAAATTTTTCAAACTGTGCTGACCACACTTATGGTTAACATGATTTTACCCGAAACTCTGGAATTATCCTAGAAATTTGCCCTTTATTCTTTTATGTACTTCCAGCGTTTAGGTGCCACTCAGTCTGTCACAGATGTTACCATTTTCTACTGGTCAATTACTCTGTGCATTATTATCCATCATTTACTGAATGTTTCTGGGTAAGTTTACTGCCAGTTTCTGGGTAAGTTTATGGGCATTACCCGGTGCACATTGTATTAACGTCCTCAGTACCGATGCCTGAAGCCAACCCAGGTTGACAGATACCATGTTGTGCTCAGGATTCCGTGCTGTGTCTGTTACCAATCTCTTTGACTACTTTTTCTGTGCTTTTGGTATGTCTAGATTTCTTTCCTTTTTGATTTTCCTACCGTGAGCAAGAACCTCCTCAGCTGTACTCAGAAATGCTATGTATTTATTCCATCACAGAAATACTATTTAGGATTTTTCAAAGGTGGCCTAGAAACGGTTTTGGTTCTGTAGCGGCTTCGCCATTTTGGAGAGCCTCAGTATGCTTCTATGTAGCATACACTTTTCCTGCTAGAACAAATCCATGTTCTGTTTGACAAAATACAGCCATGTGGTTAAGAGTTATTAAAAGCATTAAAGCATTAACCTCTTGTAACCTCATTTTTCACTTTGTACACATTCATAAGTGTTTAATCGAATTGAAGTTAAACACTAAAAAGTTTGAGAGGCCAAATTTATACATTCTCTTCAGTTTATACAGAATTGATGTGATAAGCCAAAGGAATTATAAGACACCACTACTCAGAAAATGCTCATCTGTTGATTTGTTTAAGCTCTGTTGCTACATACTAGAAGTTGTGGTGACAAGCATTCCCAGCATTTAAATCGAGGAGCTTTGTCCTACTGGGATCTGATCTGTGTCCTGGCGCCATGCTAGCTTATTCTACTGTCCTTTGGAAGTTGAACAAATGATTCTGTGTCAAAAGATCTGCTGGAGAGGGGGTGAGCCATATCCTTGAGTGAGGCAAGACGAAGCGCTGTGCGGTGGGGTGGTAGTATTGTGGACTCCCATCTTCTTCTCATTCTGCAATTTGATTTCAAGCAGCCAGAATCCCATGGTGGGACTGCAACGATCCTGAAATGAAAGTCTGATATAGCGGTGCTGGCCCTCGTCTCCCTTGCTTGTCTTTGCTTGGCATGAAAGGTCAGGATGTCATCTCTGAAGCCAGGGAAAACCAAGTATTAAATCATAAGTATAAATGCAAGGAACAGAAGCAGCCGGAGATTCAGACATACAATCCAGGTGCAGCTTCTGCTGAGGTGTAATGATCCTTCACGCTGCACAAACAGGCTGTTCCTTTAGCTGACTTCCTAGGAGATGTGAACTGGAATTTCCAGTGCTGCCTTTCTAAATGGCGCATGGAGCGCCTCCCCGCTGCAAGGCTGAATTAAGTGGAACCTTAAGAAATTGTATGTTTGATTTCACAGAACTTCCTTACGTTGCATAAGGTGAAAAATGGGAAGATACTGAACTGGTACACGTACATCATTCCATGTAGCTGTGTCAGGCCTACTCCTGTGTGGCTGCTCAAAGGCTCTGCAAAAATTGATGGACCCGCAGAGGCTTTAAAGGCAGCCGCGGAGCCGGGAGTATAGGCAGGGTGAAGCAACAGTAGGCGCTGAACTGCACCGGCAGGGTGATTTGGGGATGGAATGGTGGGGACAAGCAGTGGAACAGGGGAAACGAGCGTTGGCTACAACTTAGGGAGGTCGTATCTGTCTTAGGACAGGGCAATCTTTTGCCAACTTGTTCCATAACGAGAATGGTAAACACAGTAATTGTCAGTTTTCCAAATGTTCATGAATCACCCGTTATGAAAAAGGAATTCAGATAACAAGTTGTCTTAACTTTTTAGTATTCTCTAATAAGAAGAAAAATAAGGAAGGACCATAAGGTAAAACATGCTATGAAGCACGGTCTAGACCTTTAGTTCCACACAAGCTACTATAAAGCAGCATTGCATTTCCCAGATTTGCAAAATATGTTTCATACTTTACTAATTGATCTGATTCTGGTGAAATACTCCAAATGCAGCTGCTTACTCTATTCTCCTCTGGCTTGTATGAATGCTTTGAGATTGTTTCGTATATAAAATTATCTTAATCAGCACTTCTGCCCTGGGGTTGGTTATCTCTGGGCTCATAAAGAAACTATTATCAGATAAAGCATCCTAGATATTTCTTATGTGTCTGTCTGAATGGGGGTTTCAACTTGAAAGATGACTCAAGTCAAAGGGAGTCCTGTTAAAACATTACTGTTGAAAACATCATTAATAAAGTTGGTAATATTAAATAAAAAACCTTTGTGGCACAAAGTTAAGCAAAGCATCAAGGACATCCCAGATCACTAACAGTAGCTTTAGTGAGCAAGTAAATATCAAAGAAGCAAGTCAGCATTACAAAGCTTGTTATTTTAACTTGAGTAGAGGATGTTTACTGTTAAAAGGGACAAATAAGAATATTAGATAAGATGACAGCTCAACAGATCTCAGCCCAGAATTTATCGCACACTGTTTAAGGGAGTATTTAAAAAGATAACCAGAACCCCTTGGGTCAAGGATACGTGCCCTTCTGCAAACAGACCGCACTGCGCAGAGCAGCGTTCATTTGAACCAGAGGCTTTCCACCTGGGTCTCCTGTCAAAGAGCCACGTCCTGAAACACTTCGGAGCCATCACGCCGGAGAACATGAATCCGTGCGTGCCGGAGCTCTGCCAGGCAGAAAACCTGCAGCCTCGAGCTGCTGTGAATTACGGGCACGTCAAAAGGGTGGATGCGGATGACGTTGTAACGCCATTTCCCTGGGGAGGCTGCTGGCCCCTCCACCCGAAAGCCACCCAACAACAAAAAAAAACTCAAAGGCCTTGAATTTTCTTTGTAAAGCAGCT
>VFFE01007624.1:441502-478858 GCA_008921705.1 Burhinus oedicnemus | reverse complement strand
TTTTTTTTTTTTTTTAATAATAGCAGTCTTCATCCTTAGAATCTTGTGCTGAAACAGAAGAATCGGCTAATACTACTGAAAGTGCAATATTTGAATATCACTGCGAGGTTGGTGTATATGTTTTATGAAGAGTAATAAATATCTCTCAACTTAATAGGAAACAAGTTGTTAACAGAAGGGTGTGGGTTTTGTTAGGTTTTTTTAGCAGTTCTTTGCTGTTGGTTTAGTAGAAGTATGATGAATTAAAAGTACCTGCAATATGGTTCTATGTAACAATACTTAACCCTAGAGAGCTGGTTATTAATGTTTCTCGCTTCTAGTAATGGTAGTGTTGTGGTTCCAATCCATTTTTATTCAAATAACCTCTGTTTAGTTGTCTTTAAATCTTAATACACAGTTTGTTTTTCTTCCTCTGAGTACATGTACTGATGGGGTTCATAGTTCTTGTTCTTGTAAATGGACAGGTCAGCTGTGTTAAAAACCAGCTGTTGGGAGTGAACTGTTGGCAGTGGACAGCACAGTCAGGTAGTCATGATCCAATATATAACTGTTACATTGTAAATCCGAGCAAGTCTCGTTTTTACATTAATGGGTTGTAGCCTGTTACTAGAAGTTTCTCAAAGTTTTATGACAGTACTCCTGGTTATAAATGGATTTTGTGTTTGATTTTTGTTGTGCTCTGTTATAACATTATGTTTGAACAGGTCTAGGAATATGACAAGCATCTGGAAAGACTGCCGATATTATCATGTATCTTTCTCTCTACAGCAAATTTTAGTGCCAACCTGAGGAGCGTGTCTTTGTTTGAACTTAAGTGGTCAGGCTTTAGATAATGAATTCTTTGTGCTATACTACTAATAGTCCTTTAAACTCAAACTGTTCAAATGGTATCATGCAATGGTAGTCTTTGAGCAAGAGATTACAGCAGTGTAATTTTCTAATCCTAAAAGAGGGTATTCTGAACTTGGATTTTTAGGTAGATTTTTGTCATTTTCTGTATCTGATATACTTTTAGTAGTAGTCTGTTACTTAATGTCTGTGGCAGGGGTGTATGTGTTTCTGTACTTACCTTGTATCACTTTCCCTTTCCCCAGCCAACCTACTTGCAGGACCAATTTATTTTTGAGAAGTTTTTCAAACTCTAGGATGGCTTAAAACCAAACACTTCCACTGTGTTGCCTTTGCACAAGGGCATCATCTTCTGTATGGAATGTCCTAGGGGTTGCCTTCCTCAAAAGATGAGGGTTCATATATTGGGAGTGATGCTCTTTGATCACTTTTAAACTGATTTCCAAACAGCATAATAAGACACTGTAATGATACCTTTTAATATGTTGAGTAACTTGATGTCTGTGTTAAAGAAGTATGACCGTTTCACAAGTTACTCGGACATCTTTTATTTCCACTGAACATGTTGCTGACTAGTTTTGAATCTCTTCTGCTTGAAGAAGAGACTGTCTGCACCAAGAAAGCAGAGAACAGATACAGTCTCATTCTGTTTCCAAAAGAAATACACTGGAAACTGCAGCAAATAAAATGCTCCAGTACTGTATTTTAAGATGCATATTGACTGGGGAGGGGGGAGGGTTGCTTCCATAGTCTTTAAAGTGTTTGGTGAGGTATAATACATTTCGATTGATTTAATTGCTAACCTAATTGCTAATGGAAATGTCTTGCTTTAAAAATGAGACTTGCACATCAAAAAGCCAATGAGTTAGTAAAGGGGTTTGTGAATATTTCAAGATTGTGTGCCTTGAAAACACAAGACCCGCCTTCCCCCCCCCCCAAAAAAAAAAAAAGGCTTTAATGGGTGTAAGTTAATTTAACAGTTCATGACAGCTTTAACTTTCTTTAATTTAATGCTGTTTTCAAGTTTTCTTCGTTTCTCTAGCGCTTGAGCTCCTATGCCACAGAAGTGTTAGTTTAATTCTGGGTATTAACTCCATAACTGCAAAAATGTTTGAATACTTAAAACCATTTTTTTTTAGTATGAAAGACTGAACAGACAAACTAGGGACAAACTTTGCAGGGTTGTGAACCTAATTCTGTTGGTTCGTAACCATTGCATTTTCCTAATTACCTCTTTAATTTGGAAGAGCAGATATTTTACATATTTTCAGGCTCTGATGTGAAATAGCAAATGTGGGAGGTCTTTGAGGTATAATACTGAAGAAAGTCAGAAGTTTGTTTTGGTCTAAGCAGACTTTATTTTGGTGTTGTATCTCTGACCTATTTTATACATATGTTGCCTGTCTAAATTTTAAGGATTATTGTTTTACAAGGGATTGACTATTTTGATGTTCTTACTTTATTTTTAAAACGGTTAGAATTTGCTTGTTATAATAACTTCTACAAGCTCATTGTGTTTGTTATTCTGTTTTGTGGTTGTGGAGAAAGGAAACATTTTAAGTAGAGTGTTTTTTGTTGTTTTTGGGTTTGTTTTTTTTCCCCCTTCCTACGCTTTTTTTTAAACAGATGAGCTTTGATCCAAACCTGCTCCACAACAATGGACACAACGGGTACCCCAATGGTACTTCGGCAGCACTGCGTGAGACTGGGGTTATAGAAAAACTGCTGACCTCTTACGGATTTATTCAGTGTTCAGAACGGCAAGCTAGACTGTTCTTCCACTGTTCACAGTATAATGGCAACTTACAGGAGCTCAAAGTAGGAGGTAATTAGGCAACTTTCAGAGCTTCTTGACTGAGGGAAGACCGATCTCTCTCACTTGCGATAGAAAATCCTTTTATCTTGTGGCATGAACAGATGCATGCTGTTGCTTCTGATGGGCTAAAGAAACAGTTGAATTAATAGTCTGCCACTCACGATGAGAGACCTTTACAGCACTTAAGTTTTGTACAGCTTATGTGAACACAATTGTGGCCATTCTGGAAAAGGTGCGGTGTTAGGTCAAACTTGTATTACTGAGGTGGAAGCAAGTGCTTAGACTGTAGAAGGATATACCTCATTTACTCAGTATTTGTTTTTTTAAAATTAGTTTGAAGATGGACGATTGTTTTTCAGAATGGGAAGGCTGCTACTTCATGGTACTAATTAATGTGGCAGTGAAGTTTCTAAACTGTTTAATGGCATATGTTATGTTGTGTAAACTTCAGTGTGAAGTCTGCTGTACAGTGAGCAGGGCAGGGAGAGGGAATTACTAAGGGGCAAGCCATTACAGTAGAATATTCCATTAGCAACAGGAGTGAATAAGCAGAATAACCAGAGAAATATTTGCAAATAGAGTGTCCTTCCTTGTTAACAAAAGCACCAGAGTTTTAACTTTATTGTGTTTGGCTACAAGCAGTGAATTAAAACAAAACAACAACAAAAAAACCCCAAAATACAAACAAAACTCTGTAACACCATTATCATATTTGATTGTCTTGTAGACGATGTTGAGTTTGAAGTGTCTTCTGATCGCCGAACTGGAAAACCCATTGCTATTAAATTGGTGAAGATAAAACCAGAAATATTACCTGAAGAACGAATAAATGGACAGGTTGGTGCCTGTTTTCTGTAGATGCATAATTTCCATCCTTTATTCCAGTACAGAAGGCTAGATTGATTTAGCATGCGTATTAACTACGTACAGTATTCAGTTACACTGAAAGATATTTTTGTTGTTCTGGTAAAAATTGAGAGGTTCAGTTTGAGCTCTTACTTGGCTCCAAACAGTTCTCGGAGTCAATGGGTGTTCTGTAAGATTGAAACTTTGCAGCATGGCATTCCCTGTTGAGTTACACTAGAAGTGCATCCCTGAGTGTATACTAGAGGAAACTTGAGTTTCATTTTGTATTCAACAATGCTGCTCCTGAAATGACTAGCAATGGATTTTTTTTTTTGACTGGTAGGTTGTGTGCGCTGTTCCTCACAATTTAGAGAGTAAATCTCCAGCTGCCCCGGGTCAGAGTCCAACAGGGAGTGTATGCTACGAACGTAATGGGGTAAAGCTTACGTATTTTACTTGAACTCTTTGCTGATCCATCACTGTGGTCTCTGAGCAAAAAAAATTGACGCAATTTAACATAGACAATTTTGACACTGCTAAGAACTGTAGTTCTTGGCCAAAAAAAAAAGAGCATGCTTTGGTAATTACTACAAACAGAAATGTTAGCTTACTTGCTTTTATCTGTGGAGAACTTTATAGAGAGCCAAATAGTTGTTTCTCTCTTTTAAGACTTAACGAAGCTGGGTTACGTAATGTTTGCGTGTCCTTATCTTGAACTTTCAGAGTTTAGAAATTGACATTTAAAGACGATCATGTACAAACCTTTCAATGTAAGTTGCTTGTTACAGACTCACCAAAACAGCACAATGGAAAAAGGAATTTTTCTGCATGCCATGTTTGACCATTTTTTATTTTCTCACTAGATTAATTTTTTTTAATAGCAGATACTGCTATTAAACAAAACTGTTAATCTTTCTTTGAAACAACTATTCTGCAAATAAACTGATATTAGTCAGTGTTAATTTACAGGAAGTATTTTACCTGACTTATACCCCAGAAGATGTTGAAGGAAATGTACAGCTGGAAACAGGAGACAAAATAAACTTTGTAATTGATACAAACAAACAGTAAGTTGGTATTGCTTTTTTGACTTCATACTTTGTTTTAGTAGTAGTCAGGCAGCAATTCATGCCTGTTCTAAGAACTGAAATGACATTATGAAATATCTTAATTTTGGCTACAGTTTTGAGTTGTTTCAGGTTTTCTCTGCTCTTTTTCCCCCTCCAGTACTGGTGCTGTAAGTGCTCGTAACATTATGCTATTAAAAAAGAAACAAGCCCGCTGTCAAGGAGTAGTCTGTGCCATGAAAGTAAGTGATGCTTTAGCTGTAAAGTCTCATTTGAAAATTAAATGCTGTTCTGAAAAGTGGTGTTATAAGTAATATATAGGGCATTAAGAGCTATTAACATTTTGGAGCTGTGGGTGTAAACTGGGTGAAATGGTTAAAACAGCTAATCTTTGACACTAATGCTCTCCTTAATAAAGGAAGTCCCCTTCTGTTTATATATTTCTTGTGATAGTCTGTTAGCTGTGTGTGCTCGTAAGTCTGCTGTGTGCTATACTGGTATGCCATAGCCTTTCATTGTGTTTGATAGAAGCTTTAAAATTTTGTCTTAGTGTGTTAAGAGAATAGACAATTTATTAAACACTTTGTTCTGTTCTTAGGAAGCCTTTGGATTTATTGAGAGGGGTGATGTCGTGAAGGAGATATTCTTTCACTATAGTGAATTTAAAGGTGACCTAGAAGCCTTACAGCCTGGTGATGATGTGGAGTTTACAATCAAAGACAGAAATGTAAGACGAAATTCAGTAAAAAATGAAGACAAGATCCTAGGGCATAACTGGACAGCTGTCTGTTTTCTCAAATTCACTTGTAAAAAAAAAAAAGGGGGGGGGGAACACGGTTCATTGGAAAATGTCTGCTACCTTACCTCTTCTCTGTGGGTATTTGACTGATTTTGTGCTTTTAGGGTAAAGAAGTTGCAACAGATGTTAGACTGCTGCCTCAAGGAACTGTCATTTTTGAAGATATCAGCATTGAACATTTTGAAGGAACTGTAACCAAAGTAATTCCAAAAGTACCCAGCAAAAACCAGGTGAACTTCAGTATTTACTTAAGTTTATGTGAAATGTTGTATTGATTTTATTAAATTCCAGTCAAACAGTAAAAATGTTCCCCTTTCCCTGTAACAGTCTGCTGCATAAGCATCATGTCAGAGTAAAGGAATAAGCTCGTACTTAACCTGTAACAACCATTGATAGCAGTCACAGTATGCAATTTTTCTAAAGGTTACAAAGAACAAGAATTAGAGTAGTGGTACATTGGGGAGTATGTGTTTTCTTTAATGTTTCAAATACCATTGAATTTTGTGGGTTTAGGATGTATCTTTAAGGCAAAAGCATAGGGAAAAGGGGAGAAAATATTTGCTGAAATAAGCCTGATCTGTGGATTCCTGTGAGCATTAAGAGTTAATGAGGTTTTTGAGGAAAGAGTGTACACAAGCACTTCCCTTAAGGTTTTAGGTGAGTCTGCATGGTTGTTTTGTGAAGGTTTGGGGTCGGGTTTTTTGAGTGTGTTGAAGACTCAATAAGAAAGACACAGCCTTTTAGAAGTGTTCTAAATATGGTTACAAACTTAATTCTTGAAATAGTCTTAATTTCTTTGGCAATAAATGCTTGGTGCTTAAAAAAACCCCACAAACAATCAACAACAAGAAAACCAAAAACCAAACAAAAAACCCCAGCCACCACCACCAAAAACTACCTTGCATTTGGCTATGGACAGTAAATTACAAATTAGCAGTGGTAGAAATAAGGCATAGTGGTCTGAGTCTGGCAGGCGTTTGGCGTCATCCGTACTTCTGTTGGCATTAGTATTTCTGCCAACTATTCTGAATGCAGTTATGGTGAGTCTTGTAGGTGAACTAACTTTTTCTGTTGGGTTTTCTGTCTGCTAGAGTGATCCGTTACCTGGCCGCATCAAAGTTGACTTTGTGATTCCTAAAGAACTTCCATTTGGAGACAAAGATACAAAATCCAAGGTGACCTTGCTGGAAAGTGACCACGTTCGATTCAATATTTCAACAGACAGACGTGACAAACTGGAACGAGCCACCAATATTGAGGTTCTCCCCAATACTTTCCAGTTTACTAATGAAACTAGGGAAATGGCAAGTATCTATCTTTAAAAGTTTCAATTCTTGAGGGGAAATGAAAGTAAAACATGGGGGGTTTGTCTGAACAATAACTTAATGTAAAAATCACTAGCGTCTTCCATTGTCTTTTCCGGAATCCAATGCTCAGATATACACTTCAAACAAAGTGCTTAAATGGTATAAAATGCAGAATTAATGCTGTGCATCTTTCCTTTAAAAGAATAAAAAGTTAACTACTGAGTAAATGAAGTCATATTAGAAAATTAGACCTTAATTGGCCCTCTCGGTTTGGATTGCTAGCTGGTTATAGCAGACAGAAGTAATACAATCTTGAACTATTAGTTTAAAAATTCACATACTTGAGTCTAAACAGATAACTACTCATGTTCCTTAGGAAAACTGGAAGAACCTGGGACTACTCTGGTTCAGGTGGTGAAAAGTGTTAAGATTCAGAGGAGGTACTGTGTGCAGCTCTTAGATTTCATGTGTTTTGGCCAATTCTCTCTGGGACCAGCAGAAGGATAGTAAAGAGCTGCATTCTGTCACATACAAAAAGCTCTTTGTGGATTACAGGGACTAAGATGGATGAGCTAATGAGTATTAAAGAATATCTTTCATTCCTGTAATTTGGAATTTCGGTTCTGTTCCAGCTAGACTGTAAGTTTGCCTTCCTTTTCAATCGGAGCCCAATTACAGTGCTATCACCTCAGTATGCTGTGAATTAAGGATCCTTTGCTTTAAGAAAACCACTGTATTTCTACTGTAGTTAGATACATTTACCCACCTGAATTGAGCTGTCATTGAGGTGACAAGTATTGGCTGCTTCTAGAAAGGTTAGCTGATTTTCCTGAGTTTGTGAAAGCCATATAAGAGAGGAGTGTTCTTAAAGGTGGAAGGTATCTTTGCATTGTCATTCAAATCCTGTAAGCCTTCCCTGAGATTTGCTAAAGGCTCAGTAGTAACTGGGTTGAACTGAATACTTTCGTGAATTCTATCTAGCCCAATACCTCTGGCATGATCTGGTATTAGTTTTTCCTAACTTGAGTAATGAACTCTTTCAGCAAGTTTATGGAGCCTTTTTTTTTTTAAACAGCGGTCAGGGTGAGAAATGCATTTGTCATTCAGCATTCCATTTCTAGTGGTTACCAGGAAGGCCACTAAAATACTATGTAACATGCTTACTACAGTATGCACCCATGGATATGATGGTCTTAACGAACTTCTTTGTAAGAAGGCTTTTTAATTTCTTTGTTTGTCTCTGGAAATCTGATGAATTTTCTCTTCCCTCTGACCACTGGTTTTATTTCCTGTTTATGTAGGTTCTTGTATGTTTCGTGTGTTTGTGTTATATATTTGTATACATAATGCATGTGTTTGTAGAGTTACCCCCTTCAAGATTGTGTTCTCTGTGTAGTAGTAATGTCAGGTTCTTTAACTGTAGACCTTCTTGTTAAAGGCTTAAATTAATCTTTTCAACTTCATAAGAAATTAAGTTGAGAAAGTAGGTAAGTACGACTTGTTTGCATTTCAGGTTGACCGTAGCCTCTAGAACTACAGTTTGCAAGGAAGCATATTGCATAAGGCAAGAAGTGTTTTCATAGGATTCAGGCCTTGTGTCCAGATCATTACATACGCCGCAGACAGATGTTGTATACTAGTAGTAAAACTGTAATTGTCCATTTGACTATTCTCAGGGTGTGATTGCAGCAATGAGAGATGGCTTTGGCTTCATTAAATGTGTGGACCGGGATGCTCGCATGTTCTTTCACTTCAGTGAAATTATGGATGGAAATCAACTCCATATTTCTGATGAAGTAGAGTTCACTGTTGTTCCTGTAAGTGGGATTAATACTTTTATGAAATCTTAGTTTTTAAAGAAATTACATGCAGTCTCTCTAAAATTTGATCAATCTTGTTTTTCAGGATATGTTGTCTGCCCAAAGAAATCATGCTATAAGGATTAAAAAACTTCCAAAGGGCACGGTTTCTTTCCACACCCAATCAGATCACCGTTTTGTGGGCACTATAGACAAAGAAGCCACTCCAGCCAAAGCCACTAGCCCAAATAAAGGCAAAGAGAAGGTAATGCTGCTCTTCTACTTGTGAAGTACCTGTTCTGTGTTCCTGGCTTTGGAGACTGAGGCTGCTGCCTTAGAATGTGTAATTCAACTTTTTGAACCACTGTTTATCCTGTATAAGTGTGAACTACATTGAATAGCTAATGGCAGCAGTCAATGAAAACTAACTTGTGTGAAACAAGATAATAAAAGCGTTGTTAATGATCATGTTGTTGAGGATAATTTCCAAGAACTTGATGGGAAGTTTCTTTCTACCTCCTACTACATAAGACACTAGATAGAATTGGTTAAACTGAAATTTCTAGGGCTAGAGGAGAACCTTTATTGTTTTGTCATGCTGTTTTAAACATTGCCAGAATAATTAAGCTTCAAATAAACACTTAACTGGAAATGGTGGTAATACTTTATTTCCTTTAAAATTATTGTCTGATATCATTTAAAGCTTCTTACTCAGAGTTGATTGCTTTGTTGTGTTTTCCAGCAGTTACTGAACAGTTACTGTAAAGCCACTGTGGCTCAAATGAACAGTACTTGAATTGTATGTAGTAAATTTGTTTGCTTACAAATAAGACACCTATTGCTGAGTTCTAATGTCTTGTTTTTAGGAAGCTGAGGATGGAATAATTGTTTATGATGACTGTGGAGTAAAACTGACCATTCCTTACCAGGCCAAGGATGTGGAAGGATCTACTAATCCCCAGATAGGAGATAAGGCAATATAACTAAGTATACCATTGGGAAATACTTTTCTGTGCATTGTGAGATGTGAGCTTCTCTTTGCCATGTTACTGGATTTGTTCTCCCTCTTGGAACAAATGAAGGACAAGGCATCTGCGTAATGTCACCCATTTCTTTTCTTCTGTCCTAGGTTTAAGTGGCTTAATCTTCTCTAAAACTAAGAAAAATATCCTAATACCTGGCGATACACATTTGAAAAAAGTGTCTTAGTATGTAAATTATGCTTTTTAAACAAGGAATCCTTATCATTAAACAGTGGACTCTGCTTGTGAATAATCAAGAGGAACTTAGCATGAAGACTTTGAAATTAATCTTGAAGAGGGAGACTGTACCCTCATGAACAAATTAGCCTGAGAGACAATGGAAAGGGAGGAAGAGCAGCCTGAAAACTGTCAGTGTTCAGGAGCCATGCTAGGAAGGCATTGATTCCTGTTTTTAAAAATCTGAAATAAGTGAGCAAAGCTAGGTACATGCTCACTGTGGGCCACTGGTGATAAGTGTAGTGAAAGGAGGTGAATCACATAAACAGAAGGGTTTTTGTCTTTAATGGGTGAAAGAAGCTGAGTGCTGGAGGCTGGCTTGCCTTGCAGATGTCACTGGTGTTGGCTGCTACTCTTTGGAATGCTGTAAATGTCAATGACTTGACAGGTGTTTATGGGAGAGTAGTGGCTAGAAAATAACTCTCCTGGAGAGCCTAGAAATTAATTAGAGCTACGCAGCTTTGAAATGAGTTGTTTCATGTTTTTTTGTTGGTGGTGCTCGTGGTGTGTTGTTTTTTTTTCTTTCTAGTACTGATATGCTCCTCTTCAACAGGTTGAGTTCAGTGTTTGTGAAGTGAAGAGAACTGGTCTGCAAACAGCTGTTTCTGTTAGAATGCTGGGACGCAATTACAGCTCTAAGAGGCTTCTGGGATATGTGGCAGCCCTGAAAGATAACTTTGGATTTATTGAAACAGCCAATCATGATAAGGAGATCTTTTTCCACTACAGGTGAACGGCAATTTTATTATTATTATTTGTTTGTGTGTGTGTAGGGGGTTGGTTTGATTGGGACAGGGGGAGGAGTTTGGTAGGGTTGACTGTTAAACCCATTTGGACTTCACACACTCACACACACACAAACACACATACGCTTAGGTGTCTCAAGTTCCATTTACTATCTCCGCTGGACTGGCTGAGTCTTTTCTCTGCTGGACTGATTTAGTCTTTTCTGTTAGTCAGCAATGTTGGTGTTCTATGCCTCTGAATCCCAGGCCAAGAAATACAATTGTATTGTATATTTGAAATGTTTTACTTTCTTGAATGAGGATTTCTTGACACTGTGAGGTACTAAGCTAGTTAAATGTTTTCTGTTCAACTTATGTAAATGTTGAATGAGCGTCACTGTTGTCCTGTAATTAAAAGAAAATTGTACATAATTCTTTTCCTGTAGTGAATACTGTGGTGATATTGATAGCCTGGAACTTGGAGACACTGTTGAATACAGCTTGTCAAAAGGCAAAGGAAACAAAGTTAGTGCAGAAAAGGTGAACAAAACACATGCAGGTAAGACTGTACATGGTACTTTCTGCTTACAAGGCTCTTGGCAGGTGCTGATGGGTGAAGTTCATTAATAATTTGTTTACAGTTGGAGCTTAGACCAAGAGGATGATGGTTAATGTGGTGGTCATTGGTTTCCTGAAAGGTGTTGCCTGTGTTTCCAGAGAACAGACAAATGCAGACCAACAGTCCTGTAGACAGTAGCAACTCTGGACCTTTACTGCACTCGGTCCTCTTCAGTTGGAGGGTTGTAAGGAGAAACGTAGTGGCAGAACTAGCCAAACTAGTAATTGCACTAGTTGTGCTGTACCTCACAGAAGGAAAATTTCAGGAGGAATGCAGATGGGGGTATTAAGGACTTGGGGGCAAAAAATGCATACTTAAAAGATCATTGGATGATTAAAGTGAGTAGGGAATGGGAATGCAGTGGAAGAGAAGCAAAATACTTTGATTTGCTTTTCAAGTTCCATGGCCTCTAGTTTCAAGAGAAACTAATGTTTTTCTACTTCCATGTTTGAACTGTCAGTGTGGTCTTGATTAGAAAAGCTATCATTACTTACAACTGTGTTAAAGCTGTTCCAGTCTTACTGGGTGACACTTCGGTGTCTTGCAGTGCAAACTGTTGGCTCCTAGTCAATCTGAATCACTTATAAATTCTTTTTAAAATTAAGTATGACTAGAACATCCTGTTCTTGCGCTGTCTGTTTTTTTTCAGTGAATGGTATCACTGATGAAGCTGATCCAACTGTTTACTCTGGTAAAGTAATTCGTCCTTTAAGGAGTGTAGATCCCACACAAACTGAATACCAGGGCATGATTGAAGTCATGGAGGATGGTAAGATTTGTTGCTTTTAAATTATAGGTGTTCCTTTCACAAATGCACAAGAAGCTTAGAAGTTTAATGAACTGTAAACAGAGGTTTTGAGGAGTATATTCACACTACACGCTATAGTCATACTACTACGCTGACAGTAGAAGTATAATTTCTAATATCGGAAATAAATTCTAAATGCCCTCAGATAGGAAAGGACGCCTCTCAGTCCTGTCTTGTACTTTTTCCTCCTCTAGGTGAGATGAAAGGAGAGGTCTATCCATTTGGAATTGTTGGAATGGCAAACAAAGGTGACTGTCTGCAAAAGGGAGAGACAGTGAAGTTTCAGCTCTGTGTTCTTGGTCAAAATGGGCAGACAATGGCTGTTAACATCACACCGTTCCGCAGAGCCACAGTGGAATGTGTGAAAGATCAGGTGAGTGATGGCTGCTATGAAGACAAGATGCATGTTAATAGGAAACAACTGCTTGACTTGGCACAGAGCAGATGAGAACCCACTTCAGCACTTGAATCCAGGAAGCTGCTTGTCCACAAACAGATTGCTTTGTACTCTGATTCTAGGGAAGCACATTTCTGTAACCCAAGTGCTGGTTTATGCAAGCCTGTGTAATGCGACTTTAGCAAAGGTGAACTCAGTAGTTGGTTTGCTGCTGATACATTGATACTACTGGGCAGCAGTTCCTACTGTGGTTGATTCTGAAGACCTGTTCTTGAGATGTCCTAGAAATTAATCTGACTAGTTTTGGCTGAACAGGGCATTTAAAAAAAGAAACAAAACTGTGCATACTTTGTTTCTAGAAGAAGCTTCTTCACAGTGTTAAGCAATGATTACAGTCCACCTGAAATGCAAAGGCTGATGATTGCTCTAGTTAGTTGCATCTCAGAATGATGAGAAAATTAAGTGCTAGGAATGCTTTCTATTTTTATAGTTACTCGGCAGCACTAAGCTCTAGTAATTTATGGAGAGGCTAGATGAGTTTTGCTGGTTTATACATGAGTGGAATGGTAAATGGAAGTAACTGACTCCTTCCACTAGCGACAGACCAAAAAATGAAGTGGTTTCTACTGTGTAACTTCTAAGGTGGAGTCTTAGAAAAGAATACGCAGCAGCGGTCTTCTCAGTTTAATACAACTGCAGGATTTTGGCAGTTTTCAGAACTTGTTCTATAGACTTCGGGGTTTAAATGTGACTTTACAAACCCAAGAAGAGTGCCTAGACTTTCAGAAGTATTGTTTCCAGACAGAATGTTCTGTTCAGTGTAGAAATTGCATTTCTGCTTCTATTAGGCACTTCAGAGGGTTTTTTCTAGAAGTAGTTAAACAGCAATAATGAGTAAGTCGTTGCATCTGTTTGGATCAAGAGGAAAGAAATAACCTTGTAATGTTTTGGTTTTCAGTTCGGTTTCATTAACTATGAAGTGGGTGACAGCAAAAAGCTCTTCTTCCATGTCAAAGAAGTTCAGGATGGTGTGGAGCTACAGGCTGGGGATGAAGTGGAGTTCTCGGTAATCCTGAACCAGCGCACAGGAAAATGCAGTGCCTGTAATGTGTGGCGTGTCTGGTAAGGATTTAGAATTAAAGTGACTTAATCTGGCACACTGTCTACATCATAGTGGAGTGCACGCTGCTTCTAAATTGAGCTGGCTGTTCCTAGAATGGGAGCACTGAATTTCAGCTGGCTTCAGTGAGAGCCTCTAGCCTGAGAATTGTCAGCACTTGTAGGGTGTCCAGTACAGTGCAGCAGCAGAACTCAGCTTTTCTTAATTACAGATAGCTTGTTCTTTTTTTAACCTGTTTTTAAGAAACAGTCTCCGTAGCAGGAACTTGGATACAGCCTTCTGAGTAGAAATTATTTATAAGAAAACTGATGGTGTTCCTATGTAGTTGCTGGCCTTTCTGGCCAGCGTAGTAGATAGTGCTTCCACCTGTTCCCTGAAGAACAACTTTCATTTTTAAATAGAAAATAATGTTGTTAGGCACTCTTTTCTTTTTGGTATGTCATTTCTTAAGGGTGATGGGTGGGGTTTTTTTGTGCTTTTGAACTACACATTTTGAAGAAAACTGCTCAATTTGGGTTTTGCTTACGCTTGAGATAGCTTCCTGTTGCTGTAGAAGTGCTAACATTCAAATTTTTTTTTTTTCCTCCCAAAATTCTGTTCTCATCATCTTCAGAGATGTTAATGCTATGCCATTATGTACTGGCAACTTGTAAGCCTTTTATTGTTCCTGTTAAAGGGAGCAGAAATGTAGGAAATGCTACTTATGTGTGCATGAGAGTAAATGCAACGCCTCTACTCACTAAAGAATACCCTTTTGAGAATACTGTTTTGAGCTACTGCTATTTCAGACTCCTGCGTTTAAAGTAATGGTTTTGAGGCAGACATACATGGTGTCATCCAGAAGGTCCGCTTTCACATGAGACAGATTATGTTAATGGCTTAATGGGGAAGTGACTATAAATTAGGTAGCTTACACCATCTCTGGGAAGTCTTCAGTGTTCTGTGTGGTTGACTCTGTTACAGTGAAGGCGCTAAGGCTGTTGCTGCTCCACGTCCTGATAGACTTGTTAATCGTTTAAAGAGCATTAATCTGGATGATGCCAATGCTCCTCGTCTAACAGTTCTTCGTCAGCCTAGGGGACCGGATAACTCAAAGGTACGTAAGAGAAAAGGCTAGCTTGCAGAATAACTGCAGTTTGTGTTTTAACTTGGATAAGGTAGCATTGCTTCCTCTGTTGGCAGCCTAAACTGTTTGAAATGTGGTGTCTGCTTTCATTCCGTAGTGAACTAGTCACCTGCTGTGCGAGGTCAGATTATTTTTGTGCAGTCAGGGGCACTATACCCTGTGTCAATAATGTATGCTGTGGTTTCAGAAGAGCACACAGTATAGAAGCAAGCAATTGCTTCTTGTGTTCTGGCCCATAATGGCTATCTTGATTTGTTTTTTCTTTTATAAAAAGAGATACTAAGTGAAATCCCTTTATCTGAACTTGGCTTTTGGGTAAGATTCTGCCACCATTTGATAAGCAGGAGGAGTAAAGTGTCTGGGATCTGCAAAGTATCTGGGACTATAAAGAGCAGACCACAGAACCTGTTTTGTTAATGTCTCTGTTTCTGAAGACAAATGTGGCTAACTAGAAATGTGCTGATGCCGTACTTGGTTGGAACAGAACAGGTTTGCTTTAAAGCATGATGCTGGAGATAAAAGTCTGTGTTGTTTTCTTTGCAGGGATTTGGTGCAGAGAGAAAGATCCGTCAAGCTGGTGTTATAGACTGATCCACAAAACCCATACCTGATGTACGACTGAGTGGTGGGGGCTGGTGAAGGGTACTGAATATCTCCCTATTCATCCCTTCCTCCAAATTCTATGAAGCTATTACGCCAGTTTTAACACCTTCTCATGTTATGTTTAAAATAAATTTATGAAACCATTTTAAAGTTATGCACAGTTGCATTCTGGAGAACTTAAGGTGGCGCCTTATAGTATCACATTTTAGAAGCTTGTTTTGAATGGTGCATTTAACGCAACTGGTAACTGCAAATCTACATTGCCTATGTGAGTAAACATTATAGACAGCTCTACCCTGGTAGACCTTATGGAATTCTGCACTACAATTATCTATGCTTTATCTTTGTTATTTTGGCCAAGGTATTACTATGCCTTAGTGCGCAACCGCATTATGTCTTTCCTTCCAAGTGGAAGCGGAAGGCTCACTTCAGCTCACTCTGCTCAAGTTCTGAGGACCATATGAGGGTGGAATAAGTTCAACTTTATATAAAATCTGCATGAACATTCAGATAACTTAAGTTGATGGCCAAATGTTACAGTGTTTTCATATTTCATTTAACTTGAGTCCTTTAGCCAGCAAAGTTGTTAGAGCTCAATGAAAGTCTCTTTCCAGGCTAGACTTATTTTTGTAGTGTTCTGAAACACATGCAGTGCAGAATTTCATAAGGCTGAGGTGTGCCATCAGTGTGGTAATTTAAATATATTTAAAACAATGCACAATGCTGCTGCTGCTTAGAACACTGCAGCTTCTAAACCCAGTTTCTTTTACTGATTTAAATTTAAAAAGAAAGAAGTTGTGCCTGAAGTGAATACTTTTTTTTTTTTTTCTTTTTTGCAGCCGGCACCCAGTGTACTGTAAAAGAATAAATACTTAGGCTTTCCATAGCTGTATTGAGACTTTCATCAAGGTGAAATAGTTGATGTCTGTGTGCTTTCTTTTTCCCCCCCTCCCCCTGCCCCCTCCCTCCATTCCCCAGTCACACTTTATCAAGCAAGAAAACGGAATGATTGGTCTAAGTATTACTTTAACCAAAAAGATCAGGAGTTACTTTGTTTGAATAGAGGGCAGTACTGTGTTTTTTTTGGGGGGGTTTTTTCATGTTACCTCTATTCTCAATTTAGGGTTTTCTTCTCTGGGAGATGCATTATCTTTGTAAAACAAACATTGCTTTCTCCAATTTTTTTCTGTTAATGGCAAAGAATGGAAATAGAATAAAGTTTTACTGATTTTGAAAAAAGCCTCCCTCCTGACCCGTCTCTTGCTTCCGGGGGGGCGCTGCACCCTGATGCCGTCACGTGTCCGGAAGCGGCAGAGGCGCAGCAAGGGTCTTCCGGCGACGGATGATGACGTGGTGCCGGGGCCGGAAGCCGGAAGGCGCTGGGACGGGTGTTCGGCGGGAGCGGCGGGCGGGGGCTGCGCCGCGCTCCGCCCGAGGCCGCGGGGGGCCATGACCGAGTACAAGCTGGTGGTGGTGGGGGCCGGCGGCGTCGGCAAGAGCGCGCTGACCATCCAGCTCATCCAGAACCACTTCGTGGACGAGTACGACCCCACCATCGAGGTGAGCCGGGGCGGCGGCACCGCCGGCGGGGACCATCCCGGACGGGGGGGGAGCTCTGTGTGAATCCCGACGGGAGCCTGCTGCTGGTTTGTTTTGCTTCAAAGGCCAGATGTGAGACCAGAGTGCCCGGGATAAGAAATTCCGGGAAAACTTCCAAAGGCTCGTCGCGTGTTCTGCTCGTTGCCTTCTAAAGCGGAGTGTGGGCAGCCGACAATGGCAACAGAAAAAGTCACCGCCGCGCTGTGTAGGGTGTAGATTCTAGTCTTGATGATGATGTGATGGTATTTATAGTACTTTTCTTCTGTCTAGCAATTGAGGAATTTCTTAAGAAGAAAGTGCTTTTTCTTTTTTGTAAGAAAGGTTGAGGGCGCTTACAGTAACATTTTAAATGCTGATGGTTTTAGATACTGGTTTTTGTTGTTGTTGTTGCCAGAGGCTAAAAAAGCTCCTCTGAATCATGCTCTTTTTTGTTATTTTTATTTTCCCTTAGTAACACCTGAGGTGGAAAGTAGCAGTACAATGTTTTTCTCTAATCTGAAATTTGTTTGCGTGTTTTGCAGGATTCGTATAGAAAGCAAGTTGTTATTGATGGCGAGACGTGCTTGTTAGATATTCTGGACACTGCGGGACAGGAAGAGTACAGTGCCATGCGTGATCAGTACATGAGAACCGGGGAAGGATTCCTCTGTGTTTTTGCCATTAACAACAGTAAATCGTTTGCTGATATTAACCTTTACAGGTATGGTCTGGGTCTTTATCACAGGGAGGGAAGACTGGCAAAGGCATCAGGCCCATTTGCTGTTAGACCCAGTGAAAGCTAAATAATAGACAAGTATTAAATCTCCCAGTTCTATCAGGAAGTTTTTCAAGCTTATCTGCTTTCTGTGTCTATACGCATTATTAATCAATTGAGAGTGGGACAGTTATCTGGGTTGTTGTGTTAATCAAATGATATTTAGAGCATACAGAACGTGATCTCTAAAAAAACGGGTAAGAAGGCAAATGCACATCAGAGTGGAGTTATACATGGACTAGAAGATGGAGCGTGCAAAGTTATTAGACGTGCTGCCGTAGGTTAGAACCCCCGAGGTCCTGTCAGCTTTACTGTATATTTTCATAGCACACAGTTGTTTGAATGCTGAACTAAACCAGCTATTATATTTAGAAAATAGTTCCTAACTTTTTTTATTTGTCTTTTTAAAGAGAACAGATCAAGAGAGTGAAAGATTCAGATGATGTGCCAATGGTGCTAGTTGGGAATAAGTGTGATTTGCCCACAAGAACAGTAGACACAAAACAGGCTCAAGAACTAGCAAAAAGCTATGGAATCCCCTTCATAGAGACATCTGCTAAAACAAGACAGGTAAGATGCTTCTATTCTTGACTTCTTCCTGTATGCTAAATGCAGAATGGTCTAACATTTTCCCGTATACTTTTTTTCTTATCTACAGGAGTAAGCATTTTTTAATCTACTTGCAATCTTTAGTTTTTTATTTCCCCACTCACTTTTAGCTTGAAAGAGTTCTGTTTTTATCACTGGGCTAGGCTGGTACACAAATCACTTCAGACTTGTATTGGCTTTCTTTCAAGTGGGTCACGTTCGTAAGAAGAAGAAGAGAGCTTCATCTGCTCTTGCTGAGAAGTGGTCAGGCTGAGTGGTTAGTCAGCCCAGACCTGTTCAGTTTTCTTGGGTTCTTAATGAAGGCCGACTATAAGATTATGTTTACAGAAAGAATTCCCCAGACTGGACTAATAGACTTCTTTGGAGTTGCATTGAATATGTGGCTCTGTCCAGTCAGCCTGTGTTCTACCTACATCAGTGTGGAATGAAGCACAAAAGGTGCAGTTATTAAGCAGTAGCCAGAAAATTCTAAGAGTTCTAAAATGGAGGTGGTTAGTCAAGAATTAGCTTGTTTTCTGTCTGGGACCTCTATACAGTTACAATTTGCCTTGTTTCTTTTAATGGCTGTTACTCTGGATGTTTGCCTCAGGTGAAGAGTTAGGAGTGTAAGTGGAGAGTTTTGGACATAAGCGCTAGTTTCTTCCTCTTACGAACTATGGGATAAGTTGGCTACTACTCTTCCTGTAGAAGTATGTCTTTGGAATACGTTAAGGGATCCTGTGATGGAAAGAACAGTGATCTCAAAAGCTTCAGGAAAGAAAATACTTTACCTGGATCATTTGCATTCAGGGTGTGGAAGATGCTTTTTACACACTGGTGAGAGAGATCCGGCAGTACCGGATGAAAAAGCTCAACAGCAATGAAGATGGGAATCAAGGCTGTATGGGATTGTCTTGCATTGTGATGTGATAAGGTGAGCTGCAATTTAAGTTTTTCATTAGCTTCTTGGTTTTACGTCTTTCAGTTGTTGATAAGCATGTTTTAGAAACACTTGCTGCTATAGGTGAGATTTTTCCCTATTATACAGCCCACCAATACTCTGAGATTTAGATCCTACAATTAATTACTTCTCCAACAATTTCCCCCCCCCCCCCCCCCCAAGTAGATAGGAAAGCTTAAGAAAAGGAAGTTCTATTCACAGCAACCTTTTGTCTGTAGGCTGTGGATTTCCACTGAACTGATATCTCCTTCCTTTGGGAAACCATTTTGACTGTTTGGAGAATGTGTAATTTCTGTCTTGTACACAAGAAACACCTGAACTAGAAAGAGGAGTGTGCACAATTCTGCAGCTGCTGTTTGCTGATGCTTGATTGACTTCTGCACAGCTTATCTTGAGCTGCGTTCCTCTGGAATATGCACTTTTCAAAGACTAACCAAATAAAATAGTGCGAATAATGAAATTTATGAGTTCCCCAACTGAGTGAAATTCTTTTCAACAGTTACCTATAAGATGTTGCTCATCGCTGTAAAAACAGATAGACCAGTTCAGGACTTGTACTACACTGTTGCACTGCACATCCATCACAAAGGTGGACAGCAGCTAATTGGCGATGCCTTTCTGTTCCAGATGCCAAGAATACGTGGTTCAGATGTAGCTGCTGGACGAGTCTTGATGCTACTGTATTGCGTCTCATGCTGATGCCCTGCAGTATTTTGGTGCCAGTGACCAGAATCTTGGTACCAGTTAATTAGCACAAGGTCCTTTTCTGTGCTTCATCTGAAGAGAACATCTATGGCATCTACCTCCTTGCTCAGCTAACGGAGCAGTCGCATCTCTTGGTGTACTGGGTTTCTTTTCTCACTGTGTTATCTGGGTTTGTTAAAGAAGAAAACCAGTCACAAGAAAAGTGAACTATAGAGACTAAATGCTGTGAAAAAGATGACACTTTACCTCTAGAGTAAAAACTAGAAGTGATGTTTGTCCCCTTTCTATTGGATTCTGATTTGCAGTGCTGTCAGAGGAGTGGCAATAATCATTGCTTGGCAGGTAATGTCAGAAATGGTTTTGCCACCATGAATGCTCCTGTCACGTATCGGATTGGTATCTGCTCTCTGTGCACCCGTACAGCATTTTTGCAACATCTCCTTTGTGCCAGGAGTACCACTTAAATGATCTTCATTTTCTGTAATAAAAAGGAGATATCTTTCCTAACTTAAGTGCCTGTTTGCTAAGAAGATTTGAAGTTGTCCCCTGTTCCCTTGGGTTGAGGGGAAACAAGGACTGGAATTTCTTGGGAGCTCCTTGTCTTCAGCAGGCAAGTCTCGTGTGGGTGATCTCTTTGCCTGATGGGATACTAAACCAGGAATTTGTAGGCTGGAGGATCCAGCAGGCACTTGTAAGACTCTTGAACTAGGGAGGGGGACATGCTGCATCTGTTTTTTACTTTCTTTGTAGGTGGAACTGTTTATATTGTTTTTCTGCAGCATTCAGGTCTCTTCCTTTTCCAAGTTGGACCAAATTAGTCAGCTGTTCATTTTTAACATTAACTGCCAACATTTATGGGCAGCTTGTCAATAGTTAATCTAGTAACTGGAGGTTAGTTAGTTTGGACAGCTGTTATTCAGCTCTGTCTGTAACTTGCAAATTATTTTATTCTGAATTATTTTCTTACCACCTGACTGTAGACATAGTCTCTTCAAAATGTCTCTCGTAGAATGTAGTTTGAGAGTCTCCTTGTCAGGGAAGGAGTGTGGGATTTCAGGTTGACTGTATTTGGTGCAGTGGGTGTCACGGACTTAGTATGTCCAGACTGAGGGGAAAAGGCAATGAGCTATAACAGAAAACTGAGCTAGCTTCTGATTGCAGCAACCTTGTAAAAGGAGGAAGGAAGTGAGTTCAGTGATGACTACGCAGAAGGTGTATGATATACTGATGGGAATTCTGGGCTTGTTCTAACAGCCTTAAAGTATGAGAGAGTTACTGTGTAAGCTGTGTGAGTTCTTCCTAGAACAAAAGATTGTCACCTCATATAATTGGGATGTACAAGTGTGGTCACTGTTGCAAAACCTACCAGTGTTCCTTGGAATACCGCGCTCTTCCCTAGTTCTCGTGCTGCTGATACTGAATTCTGTTCTGTGTGGTCAGACAGTATATCCCACAGCAAAGCTGAGTCCCCAGTTACTATCTGATGTGGAAGAGTAATGAGCCTTCAGCCAACAGAGGGAGCGTTCAGTCAGTCTGCTGAACCAACGTGAGCAGAGAAATTGCAAGAGACTTAATTTCAGTTTGTTGGTGTTATATTCATACATCTTATTTTGGAATTCTCAATTTCAAATGGAAATTAGAAATCAGTTAATTATGAGAGAAGAAATTGTTCCTTTTAATGTTGCTTCCTTCACTACTTACATTCTTAATTCTCTTCTTGGAATGCAGACGATCAATCTGCATCAAGTTTCCTTTATCCTTGATAATCCTTATAAGTACTTCATGCAATTTATTTTACCCTTAACTGATGTGACACTGATAAGAATTAAAAACATGGTATACTTATATAAAACATTATTTTCCAGCAACATACGCAGTGCTGGGCAGCATTATGGATAGCATTGGCTGTGACTCAAGTTGAGTTCATTTGAAGATGATCTCATGCCTGCAAGTTAAATGTGACAATTACCATTACTGCAAGCTGTCATGTCTGTAATCAGCAAGGAGTGTTTTTCCTTTATTTGGTGCAGGAAGAGGAGTTATTTGTGAAAGCATTCTTTGAGCACTGTGGCAGGAGATGACTGTCCGCTTCTGAAAAGATGTGTGGCACACTGTTATCCACTTAATAAAATTACATGTGGGAAAGGATAACTTTTGGGGTACACGTCTGGTCACGTAGACTCAGCGTTTTGGAAAGACAGCAATGTGGAGTTTGCAATATGTTTGAATGCTGAGATCTTGGCATCTGGGTTGATGTATGTTTTTTGATTATTTGGGAAACTTAGTTTTTTTTCCTGGCAAGCAGGACTGCAGAGTTCAGAGCATGACTGCCTGCTGCCTGTGGCCACGGGAAACCTTTTGCAGCTGGCATTTGATGTTTCAAGGTTGGGTGGCCAAGTATGGAAAATTACTTCTTTTGGATGGAGGTTCATCGTAATAATTCTCTACATTGTGTGGCATGTTCTAGTTGTCATTAAAAATGTACTAGCTGTAACTCCAAAAGTTAGGAATTCTCAGAATTAAATGGGAACTGGCAAATGTATCTACTTTCTCTTTGGTGTTCCCTTTCTCTTGGGCTATATAAAAAAATCTTACAAGGGAAGAAGACCTGATAAGGATAGGTCAGTATGTATTTCACCTTTGGAACCTTAGAGGAGGATGCATCAGCTTTTAGGATGCTGCAGAGCTGACCTACACAAGTGGTACTCCCAGCTGCATTATTTTAGGTTCAAATCTAGTGAGTGATACAAAATCAGGGTGTTGTACTAGTCATGAGTATAAAGTAAATTGTTGTACTTTGTTTCCAGCTATTTATATAAGAGAGCCCTGATTTTGGTGGCAACTGAGAGAGAGAACTGTGGAAGCATAAAACCCCAAGAACTTTTTGGAAAATTATTTAGAAGATAAGCACAGAAGTTTTTGCACAAAACAAGATCCCTGGAAAAGGTGGTTCTGTAGATTTAGTCCAAATGTTCCTATTTAGAACTAACAGCACAACATGGTGTTAGTGCCAACCTAACTTTACTATCCTGACCAGGAAGAACATAAACAGGCATAAACAACTTCAGGATAAAATATTAAAAAAAGGTAAAGCTGTAGTTCAAAAATTACAAGTGTCAATAACTGAAATAAATGTTTCTGTTATTATGGACTGAGAACAGCTGTTTAACAAGATAGTATAACTCTGTGGCTTGTTACTGTTAGTGTCCCCACTCCATGGTCTTGTCTATCACTAGTAGGACTTTGGATAGTAACCATGATGCTTAAGCCATCGTAATTTTTATTACAGTTCAATGACTTAGAATTGGATTTCAAGCAACTTCAGGCCTATGGGGGGGAAGGAGAGTAGTGTAAGTTTGAATTACATTCTGATCCTATACGTGGTCCTCCTTTACTCCCCAAGCCTGGAGTGATTGTTTGTGTATAACCTCCAGGATGGCAGGGAACTGTTGGGATCTGGACTTTTTATTCAAGGGCTAATTTGTTGTTACTTTGTATAATTATTTGCTTTCAATAATGCATCTCTTTTAGTTTGAATTGAAGTAAATTATTTTGCTTCTTAAATAACTTTTTTAAAGAATAAACTTTGAATTCTTTGGTTGTTTCTTTTGTGGTAGTGATCTGGGCACGGGATCCACAGCTGGCTTACAGAAAACTTATCACAATGCTATCTGCTTTCTCTTTGGGATCTACATTTACTCAAATTGTCACTTCTGTAATGCGGCATGAACAGCTGTATCATATGTGTTCACTATAGCACAAATAAGCAGCGAGAGTGGCTTTGAGATGTACCATAGGCTTGTTCCAGAATCCAGTTTTAATGACTTCACCAATCTGTGCTGTGTCATGCAGCTCGCGTTAGTGTTGAGTCTCTCTATTTGCAGTGGGGTCCCTCATAATATTTTTGCAGACTTTGCCCTTGGAAAGGATGCTTCCTAAATCAAACAAAGAGGAAGGGGAAATTTCTTTACTTGATATTCCAAGAGTGAAATCAGCTATAAAGTTATTGCTGTGTCCAAATCATGCTCTCTGTTAGGCTTTTAAGTTGCGTAATTCAGTCTTCTAAAATACCTCCCTGTTGGCTTTCCTCCTGCAATAAGGCAAATTGTGTTGGACCACACAGTAAGTGTGTTTTAAGTGTGTTTCTCCTAAGGCGTTGTGTCAGGCCTCTGGAACCCAGAGTCCAATCTGTTTTCTGTGCAAGGAACTTAAGAGTAGGCTCCTAGTAACAGGGGTATAAAACTCCTTGCACTGGGTAGCTGCAGTAGTCGCTGCCTGTTCCAAAAGGAGAGATTCAGAATATGAGTACAGATGGGTGCTTAAAAGCAAGGGTTTTCTTGGCTTATTAGGAAAGTTTTCCTCCAATGTGATTGTTATCTGTAACAATCAGAAACTATTTCACACCTTCAGGACTTACTGACTTTTGTTGCCTACTGGAACAGAGGCTGATTTGACAGCCCTAGAGGAACCTGCGTAGGGAAAGATTAAGAGCAATGTGGGGAGAGAAGAACTTGCTGAGGTTTTTCTTAGTACAAGGTGCTGTTGGTCAAAGGCATGGCACGTGAAGGAGTGACCTTATGAGTTTCCACATTACCCCTCTCTGTTAATACTTTTCTTCTTCAGGAACTGAAATAATTTTCTAGCGAAACTTGCCCCTGCGCTTCTATTTGGACAGCTACTCCTGTAATACGGCTGCTCTGCTAGGTGAACTAGAGGAAGATCCTGCTAAATACCTTGAACTGCCAAATCTCTGGTGTGTTTGGCCATTTTCCTTTGACTAGACCTAGGTGGAATGAAGGCAGCAGAAAGATAAGAGTGTGGGGTTTTAGAGTCACACTCAAACCTCTGGGTGTGAATCACTCGCTTTTGAGCTGAAAAAGAGTGGGAAGATGGCTTGTTTATATTTAGTACTTGAGTTTAAAGAGACTTTAGGTAGATCTAACTTTAGCACAGCATACCCAAGCTTTACTCGTATTTCTACCATGAACCCAATTAAGTTGACCCTGGAATTTAAAAAGCTAGGGGATCAAGACACCTCTTGAGGAAGATGACCTCTGTACCCTAAAAGTTATTTTTGGTTTCAGATGTGAGTCCCAGGATCTTGATACATCCAGAAAGGTTAGGGGCCGATAAGAGTCCCTGTGGGAGAGCAAAAAAAGCAGGAGCCAGTTTTTGTTGACCTTAAATGAAATAGTTAAATAATAATGTGGTGTGGGGGCTCACAAACTGGGGAATGAGTAAGAACAAGAATAATTCAGAAACTGGAGACTGCTGTCAGCATGAGAGAGGAGACCAGGTATTAGAGATCGAGATGGTTACCAGCATCCCAGCTTTGCCCTATTATCTGCACCTCCGCCTGTTGAGGGAGGAAATCAATTTATAATCTCGGGGAATATCTGGGAAGTGGGGCTAAAAATCCCTGAATTCTGGAGAATTTCTTAATTGTAAAGCAGCATGTTTTGAAGTTCTGGACATCAAATCGCAATCTTTCAGACAAGATTTTCTGGATGCTCTGAAAATTATCTCAGCTGGAGGTGCTGCACCAGGTCTCCGCTCATCTGACTTCACTGACTAGTTGTGCCACAAGCTTCCTGCGCACCTAGGGACAAAATCTGTGACTTGTTATTTCTAGCTCTGTATCTTATGCAGGTAACTCACTTATTCCAGCCTTCTTCTGGGACAAGGCCTTTTCATAGCGGTTCCTAGAAAATATAGCACAGGAAGCCCTTACATGCATGTGTCATTCCAAACAATGTTGTCTCTTCCAGGGATGCTAGTTTTTCTGTTCCCTTCAATGTTATGACCAAAGTCACCTTTTAAATCAGCAACAAGACTGTGCTGACTATGGCCTGAATGCTTTGCTTGACTTGTCCTGATTTCAGTGCAGTTTTTCAACTCCATCAAGAAGTGAAGTATAAACAAACAGGAAAAGACACTCTTTCAAATCAAAACTATTGTATCCTTCTGACCTGTTTAGGCTTACCGCTTCCCACCAGGAAGCTGAGTCAGAAGCTCAGTGTTACCTTGGCGACGTGCAGGGCACTACAAATTCTGGCCACTTTCTTCAGGCGGGAGCTGCTTTTCAACTTCACGTGAGAGATCTGAAGAAGGTGTGAGGAGACCCTAAAGGAGTGGGTACAGCCCTCAACACCCGTGTGCTAGAAAGAATCTACTTAAAACAAGCCGAGAGGTACTGCTGAAACCGATACCATGCTCTGCCAGATCCAAGCCACCCTGTGTAGCTTAAGGGAGGAGTTTCTTGCCACACCTTGGATTGTACTAAGTGCTGGTCTCTGTAAGATATGCCTTGGTTATGGCTCACCACATACAGAACTGAATATCACCTTACTATTATGATACAAACTTTTATAAAGGCAGTTCCTGAAAAGCTCAGGAACAAAATATAGCTCCTTGCACTTTCCTTTTCTTTGTTTGTTTGATTCAGCTGGGAAGATGCGAGGACATCTGTGCAACTCTTGTTGCTAAAATCCAGTCTTTCAAGTAGATCCCTCTCTCAGGAAGAATCTCTGAATAGCACATTGGTTGGTGAGAGCATGTCATTTGTACCTATCCACAGCTCCTGTGCTGATGAAAACATCAGCCCTGTGCCTTAGGGATTTCCTTTAAATCATTGTTTAGCGTAGAAGACAGCAGTTTTAGTTTGTCTTAAAAGACTGACTTCCACAGTCCACTTTAGAAAGGTGCAACTGTCCTGGGAAGTAGCAATCTGGCCAGACAACAGGTGAAACGCTACTAAATGTAAAATGAAAGCCTAACTAAAAAAAAAAAAAAAAAAAAGTTAAACTTGAGCCCTGGTTTCACCTGTTTCAGCGCAAGCGCTTGCGGTTGCACTTTAAATAGTCTTAGAGTTGACCTCCGTTCTCCTTTTAGAGGGGGAGAGTCTAATTACAGGGAAGGGAAAGGAGTAAAATTAGTGTTAGGCTGTTGTGCGGTCAGTTAGCTACTTGTGCTCTGTTACAGTAGGGTGTTACTTGACGCTCTGCAAACTTGCTGGAAAGATGTCACGGGTGAGAATTCCAGGTAGGTCTGAAACCAGCTAGTGAGACAAGGAGCCACAGAGCGGGCTTATTAGCCTGCAGCCTCTGAGATTTTGATGGTGTGATATCTTTGCAGTCCAGGGGACCTCGCTGGGGGCTTTGAGCATTTTTCTTCCTGCTTGGAGACATTTTTGAATAGTGTAGCAAAGAAATCGCATTATTGTTTAAATCTTCCTCTGCTCATACTGAAGAAAAATGTTGTCCCTCCTGCAGTGTAATGTATCCTGTAATGATATTATTAAATCACTGTGGAAGGAGTCAGAGGGATTTCAGGAGTCCCTGGTCAACCTGGCTAAGCTCAGAAGATGTGGGGTGCGGCAGTCCTGAGGGGATGGGGAACGCAAGCTGGGCAGCAGAAGTAGGGCTAGCCAGGCTTTGCAGAACAGTACAGAGCGACATGTGACTGCCATTACAGAGCCCCAAAGAATATCGGCACCCAAGGGTCCTGATAAGAGCACGTTTTGAATTGCAGTGCTGTGTGGTGTGATAGTCACTGTCGCAGTATGTGAAGCTAGTATTAAAGCCTGGCCCTGCAACATCAGTGGGAGTTTGTTGACCTTCATGAGTGTAATTTTCATCCATTAAAGAGACGAAAGGTCAAACTAGGTATTTCTAGGATGCTTAGTTTGCAAATGAGTATGTGGATTTCAAATGCCGGGAGAGTATGTTCTATAGGCTGGACTTTGGGAAGTCAGCAGCTGGTGACTTGTGATGCCAGAGCCCCAGACTGAATTTTCTGGGTCAGATAGAAAGGGCATGAGTTGCACCCCCAAAACGCTGATGCCACACTGTATGACCAGGCATGAAGATCTGTGGAAATGTAGTGTCTCAGCTGTCTGATGCTGTTAGTGAGTAAGTGGAGATGTGACCGTAGGCGGCAGGAGGATGAAACTCAGCATCTTTGAAATGACCATCCATCCTGATCTTCACGAAGGGTGACAAGTCATGGACAAAAAATAGCAAAGCAGCCCTGGTGCTCTGAGTCACTAAAATATTTGCTTTCTTGCTCAGGCAGGAGAATGCTGTTCTGCCCTCATAAATTGTTCCTATGCTCTTCTGCATCCCTGCACCTACACAGGTATAGGGAGAGACCTTCCAAAAGAATTCAATCTTTTTAGATGACTAGGTGTCTGTTAGTTGCTTGTAGTGTTGACTGCGGTGATCTAGGTTCTAGAAAATGCTGTTCCCTTGGACAGCTGCAGGGAAGCCCAGAGACTGCTGTACGGCAGCCTCAGGTTGGATGGCATCTGCGAAGTTGTTCATTTATGTGCACACCACCGAGGCTGTATCGTGGAACAGTCAACACTGAACTCACATCCTTATATTGTACCAAGGGACAAGTACTGTTGGTTCTTTTGTAAGGGGAAGGCTTTGGCTAAACTTGTAGTTTACTAATCTCTTTTTAATCACTAATGTGATGATTAGGCAAAAAGGCTTAAATTTTGAAGGGCTGATCACATTTGGTTTTATTTTGTTTCTGTTTTATCTCAAACAGCAGAAGACAAAGGTGAGTATTGCTCGACTTTTCATATGCTCTGCTGTGTTACTGCCTAGACATGATCATTGGAAACAAACAGCACTTACATGATCGTGGTGATGTTTCAGCCTTTTGAGAAGATTCTGTTTCTCAGCAGTGCCAGCTGTGCCCCTCGCTGTTTCGTGGAATGGTTCCAGCTTTTTGGTCCTTTGAAGCTGCTGTTTGTTAAATGTTGTCCTAGCATGCCTAAGCTCCTGCTTAGGAGACAAACTTTTTTTAGTGGAGTTCTTTCCTCTGTGGCAGGAAGTGAAACATTTTACAATTTCCCTTGTACCTGTTCACACCTTTGTTGGTTTTTGGGGGTTGTGTGGTTGGGGTTTTTTGGTTGTTTTTGTTTGTTTGTTTTGTTTTTTTAACGGAGATCCAGCCTAAAATAATTTCTTTTGAACGCCTCCTGCTCCTAGTGGATTTGATCCATGAGGGGACAGATCCAATGTTTCATCTCCTTTATTCAGGTTGAAGTCCACAGTATGGTGCCCCTGCCCTCTTCTTCCTACTTCATGTTTGCTGAGGCCTTATGTGTCAGCAGAAAACATTTCTTGCTGAGACACCTGTCATCCCAGAGTCTTTAACAGTGGGCAATAGTGGGATAGTGCAAAAAACCTGCATTTTGTCTTCTAAGAAGCATGTTGGGGCCCATTGATGATAAAAGCACACAGCTTTACAACAGCAAGCAACTTTTGTTACTGAAGTCCTGTTTTTGTGACATTGCACTGCTGAGAAATGGACTCAGTGCCAGAGTTTTCCCATGTGTTTGTAGCTCAGCACAAGCCCTTTTGCCTTACCATATAACAGCAGGGAAAGGAAGCCCCTGTGTTGTGCCTCCCGCCCCTTCCAACCCACAGCTAGGACCTTGGAACTGCAAGTTCAGGGCTACAGGGATAAACTGTTTTGATCCCTCCAACACACTGGAGTGGCGGGGGGAAGGCTAGGTTCATTACTGAAAAACTGTTGTAGGTCTGGCACATTTCTGCCATGCATGTCAGTCCTTTCTGCTTTGGTCCTCATCTGCTGACCACGTCCTGTCTGACATGTCAATGGCGTGGTCCATCTTTCAGCATCCATCCCCACTGCTTCATGCTGAGCTGCCAACTGCTGGCAGAGCCTGCTCGATCAGTGTCCATATGCTGCTATGCAAATGTGTGCTTCCAGGAGATGTTGCCAGAAAAGCCCCTGAGCTCTTATTTTATGGTATTTTGTTGGCAGTGGAAGGGCTTTTAACCTTGTTTCTCCTACTTCATAAAGCTCCAGCCAACTTTGTGTCAATGGTGACTTTCATAGGGCCATATTAGCTGGCACCTTTGCAGCATGCTGCACATGATGGGCTGAGAGGGGTCTAGTCCGCATGATGGTTCCCTAGCTAGGAGCTCTTCAGCTGCACTGTGATGGCGGGAACTAAGTGCTGGAGCTGCCAGTTCTGTCCACCTCCATCTATACCTCTGTCTTCATCCTGACTGGATGCCTTGTGGAGCAAGTGGGTCTTGGATTTCCTAGAGCTGTAAGGGCTCTGCCAATCTTCCCCTCTTTCCCCTGGTGCATGCTCTCATAAGTGCCCTTCCCAAGGCCTTGCTTCTTTCTGGGCCTTTTTGTGCTACTCTTGGACTGTGGAGTGTTTATTTACCTTTTCTGGTGTGCTGAGAGTGTCTAGGTATGTCTTCAGCCCACTACAGGTGGCCCAGGCTCTGTAAGCTTCTTGCAGATTTTGGAGGTTGCTCAGAGTCTTCCAGGCAGCATGGAGGTGAAGGTGTCATAAGGAAATGACAGCTGAGCATTAAGCTGACTGCAAGGGGCACCTGCCTGGGTGGTGGCTGGGAACCAGATGCCTGCGTGACCCTGCACTCTGCTCCTTCTCCTTGCAGAGATGGATGAGGCAACGCGCTCCTTCGCGGAGAAGGTCTTTGCCTCTGAGGTGAAAGATGAGGAGATCAGGCAAGAGATCTCTCCTTTTGACGTGGAAGACATCTGCCCCATCTCACGCCAGGAAATGAGAGCACACATGATACTTCAGGAGAGCTTTGCCACAGCAGAAAAGCGGTGAGCAACAACCCAACAACCAGGGCAGTTGGGGATGGGAGAGGAGCATTTTCTGCAGATCCCCAGCCAGAGCTGGAAGAAAGCATAATCGAGGCCAGTGAAAACAGCTCACCACACCCATGGGTTAAATCCTTGGTAATCCCAGGGCATCTGTCAGGTACTTCAGGGTTTCCTCTCCAGCTGTTCCTACTGTTGGGACAGAAAGACAACCCTGGCCTGTTCCTTGGGTGTCAGCACCGCAATGGCCATAGAGCTGTTGGAGAGCGAGACTTGGAGACCTTTCACTGGAAGGGTCTGACTGCCAAAACCATGCTTGAAAGTCTGTGGCTACTTTGTGTGCTGTGGCCTCTACTCTTGGCAGTGTCTGTTTAAGGTGCTCAGAAAGCACCAGTGAGATGATTCATGTTGTGCACATTTGGAACATGGCTGTGGTAAGTGCCCCTGACCTTGGACCTGCGTGTGGCTATGGAGTTGGGGCTGTTTGCCTGAGGCTTTCCTCCCTGGCAGGAAGAAGCGCCTGTTCCGCATGAAGACAATTGCATTGGCAGTCCCTGTGGCTCAGAGGTCTATAACCAGACTGTCCACTATTGATGAGGTCATGTCTACCTCCCCCCTGTACCAGACTGTGCCTGACTTCCAGCGAGTACAGATCACAGGGGATTATGCCTCTGGGGTAGGTACTTGCATGGCTATACCCTTCCTCATGCTGACTACCACCTCATCTAGTCCCTACATGTCCCTCAGTAGTGCCCAGTGTCACAGGAGTCTGTACCAGGTGCAGTGAGGATAGTCGGTGTCTTCCAGCTCAGTCTGTGTCTCATGAGCATCTAATGGTGCCCTGCTGCAGCCCTGGAGGATCCAGAGCTGAATTCCTTAGCAGGAGTCTGTGGGGTGCTGCATGTCTCCCATGAAATTCTCCGGACAGGGCAGAGGGGAGGGCATGGAAGGGTAGGCTGTGCTCATTCTGTCTCAGCCTGCTCCTGCTTGCACACAGCTATATCTGTCTGACATCTGTGCATGTCAGAGAATCCCAGAATGGTTGACGTTGGCAGGGACCTCTGGAGGTCATCTGGTCTAGCCCCCCTGTTCAAGCAGAGTCACCTAGAGACGGTTGACCGGGATTGCTGTCACATTCTGTGGTGATTCCTCCTTCTCCTCCTCCACAGCCTTACATTTGTGCTGCTTCTGAGATACTGCTGGCAGGTCACTCCCTCTTGGGCTGGAGTAGGTTGCTCGGCTTGGAGTTGAAGAGCAGAGGAGCAATTAGGGGAAGCTGAAAGCCCCTCCATGTACAGGCACATTCCTTCTGCCATGACTGTAGCTAGCTGCAAGCGCTGCATGGTATTCTCCCATGCTGCTCCAGTCTGACCTCTCTTGACTGCCCAAAACACTTGTCTGTGCAGTAAATCAAAAATTCTTGACACGTTGGGTGAGTGTATGTTGTTGGTCCTGCTTCAGTTTCAGCCTGGGCTCCAAAAATAGCTTTTAGTGTTTTGCCCAGGCCTGGCTTCCATTTCAGTGCCAGCTTGAGTTTGCAGTGAGGAATGTAAGAGGGATTGACAGCTGGAATTCATTGGTTCTGGCATGAGGAACTTCCCTTTGCCATGTCTAGGACTTTGCCTATCATCCCTTCTTTGCCCTGCTCAGGCAGAGCAGCGTGAGGGAAGGGATGATAAGGTATGTATCTTGCCGTGAACAAAATTGTCCTCTTTACATCTTGGTGCACCAGGGTGCCTCTCAGGAAGCTAGGTTCCCATTGTGGGGTTGCATTCAGCAACAGTCCTCTTGCAGGTGACAGTTGAAGATTTTGAAGTTGTCTGCAAAGGCCTGTACCGTGCCCTGTGCATCCGGGAGAAATACATGCAGCAATCTGTGCAGAGGTTCCCCCGGACCCCAGCTCAGTACCTGCGTGCTATCGAAGGCGAGGTCTGGAGGGCAAGTGACACTGGCCCAGGTACATCTGGAGGACTTTCCCCTCTGGCTTCAGCGTGAAGTGGGCATAGGTCAGAAAAGGGCTGCGGAAGTGCTCCACAGGGGAGTTGCTTGCCCAGGCCTCCTCTTCAGTGTCACAGTGGCAGGGCTGTCCCTGCCCTCTGCCTGGTGTGGAGGAGCATGGCAGGCTTGTGGGGTTTTGGCTGGCAGCTTGTGCCTCATGGTATTCTCCTTTTGGTCCAGTGTTCACCCCGCCAGTGAAGGATGGACAGGATCCCTTTGAAACTGGGAATCTCGCTGAGGACCTGGGATACCATGTCCAGATGAAGGATGGGGTAGTTTACATCTACGGAGACAAGGCAGCGGTTGAAAGAAACGAGCCAAAGGACCTGCCCTACCCCAGCCTCGAGCACTTCATTGATGACATGAACTTCCTCTTGGCCCTGATTGCACAGGGGCCTGTGTAAGTGCACAACCCAGCACTGCTGGGTGCAGCTGAACAGGTCCTGCCTCAGCAGGCAGAGGGGGGCAGCGCAGAGCCAGGGTTGTCCCCTCCTCTTCCTGGGAGGAGGGAGGAACCTCCCTGATTCCATACCTGCAGCCTGCTGGCTACCAAAGTGGCCTTGGCCCTTGTCGGCTGTCTTGATTGGGAACTTAAGCAAAGTCAGCATTCAGGGATTGGAGACATGCCCTGCAGGTATGCTTACACCTGGCCAGGCCTTCATTCAAAGTTCTGTAAAAGAGCCAGGAGAAGCACCTTAGGGAAGCAGGCCAGGCCAGGCCAGCATAAGCTCCTCCACCTCAGGTGAAAGCTGCATCCCTGTGTTTGATGGGCCATGCCCCTGTGCCGAGGGGTAAGGAGCCCCAGTCACCGTTCTGCCCTTTGCTTTCACTAGTAAGACATACGCTCATCGGCGCCTGAAGTTCCTCTCGTACAAGTTCCAAGTGCATGAAATGCTAAATGAGATGGAGGAGATGAAAGAGCTGAAGAACAACCCCCACCGGGATTTCTACAACTGCCGGAAGGTAAATGGCAAGGCTTACAGCCCTAGTGACTCTTGAAGATGAGCTGTCTTGGTGCCTTCCCCTCCCTGAGAACTCGCTATTAGAGTCAAGGTCTGTGGTACCTACATTGTTCCTGCTAATGGGACGGTGCTGACTGGGCTGCTCTTGGCCTAGGCCTATTGTGTTCATCTGCTGCGGTGAGCCCTGCTCCCCACACATCTTGGGCTCACTTGTTAGCCTCCCTGTGATGGTACCTGAGTATCCCAACTTGAAGCTAGATAGCTGTCCATCTGGTTTCTCAGGTGGACACACACATCCATGCTGCAGCCTGCATGAACCAGAAGCATCTTCTGCGGTTCATCAAGAAATCATACTGTGTGGATGCTGACCGTGTAGTTTATGATGCCAAGGGCAAACAGCTCACCCTGAAACAGCTTTTCCAGCAGCTCAATCTGCATCCCTATGACCTGACAGTGGATTCCCTGGATGTCCATGCTGTAAGTGGTAGGGCATTTACTGTAAGGCCACTCTTGGGTCACTCTCATCCACCTCTGTAGGCATGGCTTTTCCCCTCCCCTTGTACCCATGACACGCTGTGTATGTTAGTATTTGTGGCAGGATGTAGCAGCTCCTGGCTTTCCCATTTTGGGTTGCTTGGATCAGTCCCTGCTCAGCTGGTATGCTTGGATTCACTGTTTGTGTGCGTGTGTAGTATTTGCCCCTGATCCTCCCTGCTCCAGGGGCGGCAGACATTTCAGCGCTTTGACAAGTTCAATGCCAAGTACAACCCTGTGGGTGCAAGTGAGCTGCGTGACCTCTATCTGAAGACGGAGAATGCTATCAATGGCGAGTACTTTGCTACCATCATCAAGGTGAGAATACAGGGGAGGAGAGAGCAGTCAAGCTGCAGTGCTGCTGTGCCCCCGGGCTGGAGGGTCCCCATGTAACTGTCTGTTCTGGTTTGCAGGAGGTTGGCTCTGATCTGGAGGATGCCAAGTACCAGCACGCGGAGCCTCGCCTCTCAATCTATGGGAGATCAGCTGAGGAGTGGTCCAAGCTAGCCAGCTGGTTCAACAAACATCGGGTCTATTCCCCCAACATGAAGTGGATGATCCAAGTACCCAGGATTTAGTATGTGCTGTGGGTCTGAGGGAGCACTGTGCTTTGCAGTGCCTTACTATACCTCATTTTTTATCCTTAAGGGATTATGGGGACAGTGAGCCATGTTGTTCCTCTGCTAGCAGCTAATCCCGGTCTCTGTCCACAGCGATGTGTTCAGGTCTAAGAATTTCCTCCCACACTTTGAGAAGATGCTGGAAAATATCTTTGTTCCTGTGTTTGAGGCAACTGTCAATCCTCGAGCCCACAAAGAGCTGAGTGTCTTTCTGCGTCATGTGAGTGTCACCTGATGATGTCAGGGTGTGGTGAGCACTCACATTCCTGTTTGTGCACAAGAGATCAGGTATTGTCCCTGACATGGAAAATGTCATCAGTGGGCTTGTGTCCCTGCTGCCACATTCTGGGAAAGGGGATGCGTGTCCAGAAGTGCTGGGAGGGGTCAGAGTCCCTGAGCTGGCTGCTGTGGGGCTGTGAGAAACGCTGCCCAGTCACCTCCCGGAGGAGTGGTTTGATGTGAGCTTTATTTCTAACCCGTGATAGACCTTGGGGGTTTATGAGGAGCAAGGTCTGCAACCTTGTCCCTGACTCTGCTCTTGGGTAGGGCAGAGGTACAGGCTGCAGCTGGGCTATGGCAAGGTGCAGTGGGGCAGGGTGAGCCAGCCTGCCAGGGCATGGTGAGGTGCGGAGCTTTGAGATGCAGCTTTTTCGTTACCTTGCCAAGCAGATCACTGGCTTCGACAGTGTGGATGATGAATCCAAGCACAGTGGACACATGTTCTGCACTAAAAGCCCAAAGCCAAAGCAGTGGACTTCTGAGAAGAATCCATCCTACACCTACTATCTACACTATATGTATGCCAACATCCTGGTGCTTAACAACCTACGCAGGTGAGGCCCAGGATCAGCTAAAGGACCTACGATGGGCTGGCAGAAGGGGGGCTGCCTCATGAGTTGTCTCAGCTCTTTGATTGTTGGTGTGGAAGAAGTGGGGCCCTCCTTGGTCTGTCACTAGCATAGTTTGGAGCTTCATGTCCCAGAGCAATCCAAACACTCCTTGGTAGGAAGTGTGATGGACTGGGGTGAAAACTTTGGGATCACAGAGATGCATCTATTGCATGCACAGAGGAGAAAAGAGAACAAGTAATGTGTGCTTCTAGGTCAAGCTGGATTCTTGAGGACCCACTGGTAGGGGCAGAACTGGACCTGAAGTCAGGGAGGCTTGCATCGCATGCCGCTAACCCTGCTGCTTGCCTGCTCTGAGTCCTTCTTCTATGTGCCTAGGCAGCGTGGTATGAACACGTTCCTCTTCCGTCCACACTGTGGGGAAGCTGGGGCCATCACACATCTGCTTACAGCCTTTATGACAGCAGATAATATCTCCCACGGTCTCAACCTCAAGAAGGTAAGTGGAGTAGTCTGCCACAGAGCAGCCCAGGCATGGCAGAGGAGAACACATTCACAGCTGGCCTCCACTGTAGGTGACAGTTAATTGTGTCTCTGCTTTAGACTGACACAGACAGCCTGGCTTCATGCAGGTGTTATATGATTCTCTGGGTTTCTCCACGTGTGTTTGGGGATGTAGCTGAGGAACATATTCAGATTTCAGGGGTTCAGCCTCATGGACCTACCAGTGGATATGTCTGTTATCAGTGGAGCCAGCTGAGTTCTGAAATCAGACGGGTTTGAACTCACTTGGCCTCCTGTGCTCCATGTGGGCCCTGGAGGATTGCTAGCTTGCTTATCTCTTTCCTAGCACACGTGAGCTCTGTGCACCAGATTTCCTGGCTGGGGCACTGGGCTGATCTGAGGCGGGACCCTGGAGAGGTGGAAGGCACAGCAACTTTATCCCTAACCTGGCAACTCTAATCATCTTTGCAGAGCCCGGTGTTGCAGTATCTGTACTTCCTTGCCCAAATTCCCATTGCTATGTCTCCACTCAGCAACAACAGCCTCTTCCTGGAGTACGCGAAGAATCCCTTGCCTGACTTCCACCAGAAGGGCCTCATGGTGTCCCTTTCTACAGATGACCCCATGCAGTTTCATTACACCAAGGTACACTGTGAGCTGATCACCTCCTGCTGTCTGGGCACTGGGGCTAGGACTGTGTGTGTCTGGTTTTTCAGGGAAGCCAGCAGCATTTGCAGAGGGTCCGGCATGCTGGGCTATCTCTGGGACAGCCCTTGCAGCAGCGTGGGCTGTGCGGGCAGAAGCTGCTGGCCTCTAACACAACCTGTGGCTGCAGGAACCCCTGATGGAGGAGTATGCCATTGCTGCCCAAGTCTTCAAGCTGAGCACCTGTGACATGTGTGAAATTGCCAGAAACAGTGTCCTGCAGTGTGGCCTGTCCCATGAAGTAAGTGCCCGTCCGTGGAGGGCAGGCTAGGCCCTGCCCGCAGGGATCCCTGCCTGGGGACCAGGCCGGCAGCTCTGCCTGCGTGCTCAGGCCTTGGGGGAGCCTGGCAGCAGCCAGCGTTTCCCTCGGGTGCTGCCAGCAGGGGCCCCTGAGGTCTGTACCGCTGCCCTTGTCTCTGGCAGGAGAAAGCCAAGTTCCTGGGGGAAAACTACCAGGAAGAGGGACCTCAAGGCAACGATATCCGGAAGACAAACGTGGCCCAGATCCGCATGGCCTACCGCTACGAGACCTGGTGCTACGAGCTCAACCTCATTGCTGAGGGGCTGAAAACCGACTAGGACTGCGGACGGACTTTTGGCCCTCGGGGCCCGCGGCTGGGGGCAGCGCCGGGGCGCAGGGGGACCGGGACGGGCCCCCTGAGGGGCGGCGGCGGCGCTCAGTAAAGCCCGGTCTGTCAGCAGCTGCCTGCGCCCTGCGGCGGGGGGGGGCGGGGCCGAGCCGGAGTGACGGCTGCGCGAGCCAATAGGCGGTGGCTCAGTGCGCGCCGGGAGCGTCCTGCGGGAGCGGGGCC
>VFFE01007624.1:415103-441482 GCA_008921705.1 Burhinus oedicnemus | reverse complement strand
CCGGCCGGGCCCGAGTGCTGCGCGGTCCGATCGCTGCCAGCGCCGGCCCCAGCGAGAGCCTGGGGCTGCGGGGGTCGGTAAGGGAGCGCCGCGGCGGCGTGTGCCGCCCCCGAGCGGGGAGGCGAGAGAGGCTGCAGGCAGAGGTCGGCCGGTACTCGCCGTCCCCGGCCGGAGCCCCGCCGGCCGTGGTGCTCTCGGTCCCGAGGGGTCGCCGCCGCCCGGTCCCGGGCAGGCGGAGGAGCAGCGACGGGACGGTTTCCCCGTAGGGCAGGGCAGGGAGTGCCCGAACGGGAGCTGGACCCGCGGAGGACGCCCGCCAGCTGCCTTAGATGAGTCACCAGCCTCGTGTTTTACCTCAGTCCCTCGTCCTGCCCAGCCCGGAGAGGGGGAGGCTCGGGGGGATCTCACAGTGTAGGCAAATGCCTGGAGGGAGGATGCAGCCAGGCTCTTCCCAGTGGTGCCCGGTGACGGGACCGGAGGTGACGGGCACACGCTGACACACGGGAGGCTCCCTCTGAACGCCAGGAAACACTTTTTCACTGTGAGGGTGACCAGGCACTGGCACAGGTTGCCCAGGGAGGTGGTGGAGTCTCTGTCCTTGGAGATACTCACAAGCCATCCAAACATGGTCCTGGGCAACCCGCTGTACGTGGCTCTGCCTGTGCTGGGGCTTAGGCGAGGTAACCTCCAGAGGTCCTCTCCCACCTCAACCACTCTGTGATGCTGTACAGAGTTTCTTTAGGGCGAATCATTTGCTGTGATGTTGTAGGTAGGGTCCTTCTTGGCAGTGCTGTCCTAGGGCACGGGGTGTATGGTGGCGTGCTGCAGCAGTCTCACCTTGCCTTTCCCGGTTCACTATGTAGACCCCTCTGTTCCAGTTAGCGTGGCTGAACGCAGCCTGTCTGAGTGGCCACCTGGCTACCGCAACGGAGAGAGCCCTAGTAGTGGTGGGAGCTCTTCCTCCTGAGAGCTGGGACTTGCATCAGCCCTAATGGCAGAAGAAAAGCAGAAGAGGAGCTGTGGAAAAACAGCCCTGGAAGTGTGCATTTGAGCAATGGCGGTTGTGGTTTCTGCTGTCCCTGTCTGTCAGAGTTACAGGAGGGAGGGATGAGTGAGGGGTGACCTTGCTGCATGGGAAGGCAGACTGGAGCAGAGAAATGCGAAGCTGCTGCAGAAGCTGGTGTATTGCCCTTCCAGGGCTCCATCAGCCGGAGGGGAGGAGCAGGATATGTGTTGGGTATGGGGGGAATAAACGGTGGTGGCCTTGTAAAACATTCCTGCCTGAAACAGCTGGCTGGAGGATCTGTCCTGGAGTGCTGAGTCCCAGTCCTGTGCATTGCTCCGTGGCAAAATTCTTACCTCGGTCTTCTAGTATGGATGCGGCTCATTCCCTGTAGCTCTGGGAACATGTTATCTGGATGTGTGTCGGAGAGGTTTTCTGGTGCTGCCTTGGTCTGCACACTCTGAACCTCTTGGGGCAGCTGCCTCCGTGCTGCTGAGACTTTTCCAGAGGAATGAGCAGCCGGTTGTTGTGACCCCGAGCAGCCTGTCTGTGGTGGCCCTTGTAACATAAAGGTCATGCCTTTATGGTGATGTCAGACCTGGCGGAAGCCTGGAATCTCACCTCTGACAGTTGCACCAAGAAATGGCTCCACGATAACTCATGTTTGGGATTAACTTTCTCTCTGTTCCCACCTTGGGTCTTAGTTCTCATGTGAAGCTGCAGCATTCCTGGGGCGTGCAGCCAGACCGGGGTGTAGTGTCCGAGTCAACTGTTTTCAGCGTTGCTAACCTGAGCATTCAGATACCGAGACTCAGGTTAAAAAAAACATGACTTTAAAATAGGACATTGTGGGTTCTGTCTGTGTGTTCTCTGGTATAAAAGCTTTCAGGGCTTGCATGTTTAAAGCGTTTTGGTTTGGGTTTTTTTTAGCATGGGTGAAAACTTACTTTCAAGAAGTTAAATTTCATCACTTCAGAAAAAGACTGAAAGTTGAAAGATCCAGGTATATCTTTCTTGTCAGTACAAAAGTCTTAGGACCCATGGCAGAGGTCAGACTCAGCCTCCTTTTGCCATGTAATTAAGAGTAGTATCACATTTACTGTGTCCAGGGGCAGTGCTCTACATGGCCACGTATCTGAGGTGGTGGAAATCCATTCCTCAGCATGATATGCAGAAGCTTTGAATGAGTTAATAACTAGAGTTGCTTTGTATCGAGATGGAAATGACTAAGCATACCGCATTCCTGAAGTGTTACTTATTTTGATATAAAATCTGCTTGTTTGGTACTGCTCATGTCTTTTAGGCATCAGCATGGCAGAGTTTTGTTCAGAAAAGCTTCAGGTTTGTTCTGGAGTTGAATAGAATGGGAGTAGCTGAGAACTCTGGAAGGGGTCCTTGCTGCTGTGCTGGCTGTCCCCTCGTCCCTCCAGACTTCAGAAGACCAGAAACTGTCTTTTATTTGGCTACCAGCACAGGAGGCTTAGTGACAAGGAGGTCTCTTGGGTAGTTTAGAGCTGCACAGCTCTCATAAAAGGAGTGAAAGATTGCTTCAGAACTGCATGGGCTTGCCAAGTCAGCGATTTGCGTGTTCTCCTGCCTGTTGTGCAGCAGGATAAGGTAAGGTGGTGTGTTCATGCCTTTGTTTAGCTAATCAGCTGCCGGCGTGAGTGTGGTAAGGAGGGTTGTGGGGTACCAGCAGCACCTGTGGTGGGTGGGCTTGACCTCAGCATCAAAGAGTATTTTATTCTTGAACAGCACTGGCAGCATTCTCTCCTTGAGTGTGTGGTTTCAGGAAATGGAATCGTCTTGAGACTTTCCATGGAAACGCTTAGCGTGTTCTCTGGCTTTCAGAACTGGAAAAACAGTCAGGGCTACCTATCACATGGTGTGAATGTACCTCATTCTTCTGCTTTGGATAAAGACATGGAAGCTGTCTTCAAACAGTGCGGATCGGAGAGTCTGTCTTTTGGGAGAAGTGTGTGATGCTTTGTTTAGAAATTATTTAATTTGCCCAAAACTACTGCTTTCAGTGAAATAATTCAGTATTCTTGACTACATGGAACTGATGATAAATTTCATCCTTTGGAGGCTCCAGTACGCTTCCCAGTATTTCTGTAGAAATACTGGGAAGCGTATTGGAGCCACTGAAGGAGTTTGGGAGGAGAGGTCAGGAGAGAAGTAGTCATGTTAAGTCTGGTTAGTTTGTGAAAGGAATGGTGTGTGTGGTTCCTGAGATGCCAGTGCTGACTGCCTGACTCGGGTGGTCTCTACCAGTTCTGTGCCCCTAAGCTCTGTTTTGGCCTGTCTCAGACTCTGTCTGAGAGTTACTTAGCTTGGATCAGACCACCCCAGTCTGCTCTTTCTTCACCAAAGATCAGTCTCTGCCTGTGCCCTGGCTCATGTGTTGAGCTTAGATTAAATGCCTAGTCCTTGATAGCAGCCACCTGCCCTGCAAGCCCGGACAGGTGAAGAGTGGCATTCTTCTCCTTGGATGGTTATTTTGGAAGATATAGTCCAGGGCTGTGGCTGGTAGAGCAGCACTGAGCAGGGGAGAATGTCGGGTGCTTTAAGCTTGTGCTCTACTGTTTGTATTTAAGATGAGCTAGGAGCCACGTGTTTCTAGTTGTATCTGGTAGTTCAAAAATCAATGACATGCCTTGGAAAGACCTTCGCTGTTGCACTCAGAACTGTACGGCTCCTTAGATGAATGAAGCTTATTGCTTCACCTTCTAAGTAATACTACTTCTCCAACCAGTGCATGGAGCTTCACTGGCTGGAGAAGTAATATTACTTGGTAGATTTATGCTGCAGGAGAAGAAATAAACTAAATGTGAATCCTGTTTCTCCATACGGGTCTGTGTAGCTCTGGATGCTAGAGTCAGGTAATTGCTTGAGCACTGGGTGAACTGCATGAACTGTGGGCATTCTTCAGTGAGCAGAATCAGAGGCAGCACTGCAGATAGTCTCACCAGTACCTGTATGGTGGCTGGGACTGCGCTGCCTACTGTGTTTCTCAGTTGCTGCTTGTGCCTTGTCATGGAAGCACGGATGTGGACAGTAAGAGAGGTCAGGAGCATTAGGCTGACTTGGGCCATGGCTCTGTATCAGGAAGCAGAAGTATACCAGGCTGGCTGAGGAAACTACAGCAAATGCACTTTTTGTTGCACCCTTACCAACGTGAGTCATAGGAGGAAGGGTGTGGGGCAGGCTGGCAGCCAGCAGACCCGACCCGCTTGAGCACAGGCAGCCCGGCACACTCTGAGGATGGACCCACCTAGAAAGCCGAGCAGGGCTACGCAGTCCGCTCTGTGCAATGAGTTGCCTCATGGGTGCTGCATGCAGATGTTTTGCCGGGCTGCTGTCTGAGCCCAGGGGGAGCTGAGAGCTGGTGTATTCGGAGAAGAAAGCTGTCAGAGCTGTTGGGAAGCAAGGGAGCCTTTGGTGCCACGTGTGGGCTTGCTGTCAGCGTGGAGCTGCTCCAGGAACGTGTGTGCTGGCCTTGAAGTGCTTAGTCCTGCGAAATAAGCCTGTTGCTCCACACTGCGGGGTCTTTCCAAGCACCTGTCCCTGTGCGAGTTCTGCATCCGGTGGTCTTGTGCTTGAAGACCTGGCAGGGAGTAAAGGTCTGAAGCTGCAGTAGCTGAGAGGAGGCTGTTTTGCCCCTCTCCTGGCCTGCCGTTCGCCATGAGAGCCTTTGCTGCTTTGCCAGCTTGTGCTTCAGGTCCTGGGGGTCGGCCCCAGCACTGTTGTAGAGGAGTTGCAATAAAGGGGGAAAGTTGCTTTCCTGTCTGCTAATCAGGGCTGTGCAGACAGGGATTGAGGAAGGATGGCTCTGCCCTTGCTCAGGATGTTGTGGAAACAACATCTATTTATAGGAGAGGGCAGAGGCCCCTTGCTGCCTGGGGCAGAGGGCAGCAGCCTGGCTGAGCGGGACGAGGGTCTCGCCGTGGGCTGCAGCCCCCTGGCCAGGGGAGTCGGGGAGGAGTGGTTCGCTGCGCCGTGTGTTGTCTCTCACTCAAACTTGTTCCACTCTCCCCCTGCCCCTCCGTGAGGGGACCAGCATCCCTCTTCTGTTTGCTCGTCCCCTGCCTGCGTCTCGCTGCTGGCAGGGTGGGGAGGGGAGGACGTGCTGTGCCGCGCTGGAGCCACAATGCCACCTGCACAGTGGTGGCTTCACCTTGCTGCTTCAGAGACACGCTGGGCGGTGGTCAGGAGCGGCGTGGCTACAAAAGTGTTGAGGACAGGGTGGAATGCTGACGAGGACAGAAGGCTGATGATGGAGCAAATATTGCCAGTTCAGTTGCTTACCCAGATTGTCCGAGTTTAGCCCATTCACTGCTGAGTGGGAGAGTTACTGGCAGCTGTCTGGGACAATGGGATAAGCAATGCCAGACTGCAAGAACCCATGCTGTTCTCTCTGGAGACAGGCAGCAGTGTGCTTCTTGCCACAGCGAGCAATGCTGCTTTGGTGGAGAGTGTGAAAGTGCACCAGAGAGCCGAGGCTTGGTGCCATGTGTGCCCAAGCCGTCACTGAATTGCTTGGGAAGCGCTGGGCTGTCCTACATCAATGAGCTTTCTCACTAACTTTATCAAATAGGCCTGCCTAGGCCAGTGCTTTTCCTTTAATTGCCCCACAAATGCCTCTGCCAAGCAGACCAGCAATGCCAGGGATAGAGCCGGCAGCGCTGGAGCCCTGGAATTTGGGGTGCGGTATCAACGGTGAGAAGGATGTGGGCCTCTGCTGCAGCAGGGGCTCTCCACACCCAGCCTGGCACGGGGCATGAACCCTTGTCAGGCAGGTTGAAGCTTCTCTGTCTTCCAGCTTGGTTTGCTTCCCATCCTTGGTTCTGCAAACTCTTACAGGCTCTGGTGAGTCAGTGAAGACTGGGTGTCGTACTAGCAGCTTTGGAGGACACGTACCCAGTTTTTGGCAGTGGGAGCTGGCTGGATCTGTCAGGTGGAACCTGAGTACGGGCTTTGTTTGACTGTGGCCTGTGTTCCCATGTGGAGCAAGTCTGGCTTGCATTCTGCAGAGGTCCTCTGCTTTTGCTGGATGTGTGGAATGGGGACTGCTCGCTGCTCTTGTTCTGCCTTTTGCAGGGAGACTTCTTAGTGCCAGGGGAACGTTTCTGAAGCCAGTGTGGCCAGGCTTGCTGCATGGCGACCTGGCCTGAGCCCAAGCTTTGCTGAGTGCTTGTCTCCTCATACAAATGGAGAATGTTAAATAGACCTGGAGGGCTGGAACTTCTGAAATGGAGTAACTGCCTGGAGAAAGGGAGGAACGGAGCATATTAGAGCCTATGGGCTGCTGTCTTCTGTCCAAGATGAGTTTTCAACCGTGCTGGCATATCTGAGAGTATTGGGGATGCCTTGTGAGCTACAGGTAGAGCCGAAGGGCTCTGAGGCTGGGGACTCCGCATATGAAACGGCTGTACTGAGGTCATACTGGTCCTGTAGGTGCTGGGTCTGTACAGCCACCCAGGTTCTCCCTGGGTTTCACCTGCCTTTCTTGCTGCAGGACTATCTGAAGGACTGTTTGCTGTATCTTCTGGATTATACATTGGGGTAGTCTCAAACAGCATAGGTCCTGTTTGCATAGGCTCTACTTGGGTAGGAGAAGTCATAGTGTTTCTTTAGCATTCCTTCTCCTCTGCTGATCTAAACACAGGGCTATTTTCCTCTTGAGCATGAGAACTCACCAGTTTCCTCTGCCTGTTGGCCTCTGTTGTATGCCTTTTCAAATGTCCCCTGGCTGCAAGCCACAGGCTGGGCACCACTGCCTTCCAGTCTCTCTGATGACAAATTTAGGTCAAGTGTTGACAAGCAGAACATCAGACAGGTTTTTACTTGTGTTGTGCAGCAGGAGAGCACTTCTGGGATGAGGAGAGCAGTTGGGCTGTTTGCCAGTCATCACAACTGTCCTAGTTCTCCCGTGTGAAGCAGCTGCCATCCTGCCGCTGCTGACTCTCTGGAGAAGTACGCGTGGTTCTCTTTCTGTAGAGCTGGCGTGGTATCTTGTACCTTACCATGTTTCTGCTGTCTTGAGAGCTCTGGTAGAGACACCGTGCTGCAGTGGTTTGGCTACGGGCTGCCTGAGGTGCTCTGAGCAGTACAGAGCATCAGGAGAAGCTGAGTACTCCTGCCTGGCCTGCATCAGTACAAGCAAGCAGCCAGGGGCTGGCTGAGAGCTCTGCTGCAGACAGGCTGTGCTGCTGTGACGTTAAATAATTTCCTTGAGTTTGGACTCTTGGGATCTCTGGCTGTGTTTTGTTCCTGTTGTGGTGTTTTGTTTGTTTCTTAAGCCTGTGAGACCTCTACTTCCTTTTGTTAGCCCTCCCAGATGTGTGCTACAGGAACAGGCTTTGTGGGGAGCACGCTCTGGAAGCCAGTCTTGAACATGTGATTTGGGGAGCAATGTTCTTCAGCGTTTGCCAGAGAGCAGCTGGGAGTTCCTGGTGGTGTGTATGGCTGGAGTGCAACTGATGGTTCTTTTCTTCTTTTTGTCTGCAGGTTGTGATAGCAAGCAGTCCTTGCGGAGCTGACACCTAAGGGCTCTTGGACACCACTGGGTGCTCTGGAGTCTCGTGCCAACTTGATGTGTGCAGGACACGGGTGGACCTGGACAAGGCTGGAGATGGGGTGGTTTTAAGCACACTGGCACTTGCCATGCACCCAGCAGGGTCAGTGGACAGTAGCTTCTCCCGCTCTGCTGTGCAGACCCTCTCCCGGAGCCACTGCCGCAACATCAAACAGAAGATCTCCCAGTGGGAGGGGAGGACACGAGGGTGCTCCAGCAAGGAGAAACAGCAGCTGAAGGACTTTGGAGTAAAGTATGATCCCAGCTGTGATGCTCTACCCAAAGTGAAGCCAGAACATACAGAGAAGGGCAGAAGGACCGAGTCCAAAGATCCAAAGAGCCTGGGTTTGGACTTCAGGGAAGATGCACGGAGCTGCTTGCAGACTGATGACTGTGGTGACCTCAAGCCCTGCGCATGCAGCCTAGCTTCCCAAGCCAAGGAGAAAGGAGAGTGGCAAGCAGGCTTCCTGGACCCAGAAGCCACACTTCCCCCAGGGAACTTCTATACCTCACAGGCTCTGTGGAGGAGAGTAGATCCCCTTCTGCCTGGCAAAGCCCCACCATTTCCCTTGGACCTTCAGAGGAAGCGAAGGAGGTGTGGCTCCACAGAAAGAGAACTTAAAATCAAAGGAGTGGACTCTCTCTGCCGGGCAGAGAGGGGCTTGAAAACCATTTGCTCTGAGGCTGAGGGGCAAGAGGAGGAGCCAGCTGCTGTCCCACCACCCAAGCCATGCAGGACTTTCCGTTATCTTGCAGAAAAGGGTGCTAGTAGCTGTAGCGATGCCAGTGCTACCAGGGAAGCTCCCCTACAAAAGCAGCATGGAGGGGACTTGGTGTCATCCTCCAACAATCCTGAGAAGAGAATAGCCAGCAGGAGGATCAGAGGGAGAACCCAGAGGTACATTGATTCATCTCTCGTGTGAAGCATGTTTCCTTAAATCGGTTTCTAGATAGGTTTAAACAGCTTGCTTGCCGTGATATCCTTGTGGAGGTGCTAGTACTGATGATGCCTCTGTTGATGGGGAGAGGATATTCCTGGATGAAAGTATCCCCCTTCCGGCATTGCGTATGCACTGCTTTTGCTGCTGATAATCTTGCAAAGAAGGCTAAAAGCTCCAAACAGATGTTAGTCCCACGCCTTAAAACAGAGCTGAGTGACAATATGCTGGCTCCAGGGAGAGTGCTGCCTGCTTCTTGCCCTGCGCTTGTCTTCAGCTGCAATTTCTGGATTACAGAATAGTTTTCTCTTGGGGCAGTATGGCTGCTAAATGTTCTGGCTTTCCTGTGAGTGAAAAATTCACTTGTTGCTTAAAGTTGGAGGCTGTCAGCTGCAGGTACCCCTGTTGCAGTAGGTTTGGCTATTCTTCCCTCTTTTTCTGTATGTAGGTCCCTGTTACAGAGTAAAAAACCTCTGAGCTAGCTTGATGCTAGTTCTGCTTTACAGAAGAGCAGTGTGAACATTATAGGTGGAGATGTGGCTAGGACTCCTGAAACCTTCTTTCACTGTGAGGCAAAGCATGCAGCAGCAACCCAAATGTTATGATGATGGGCTAAATCCCTGCCAGCTCCTTAGTGACCTCTCTGCCGTAATTTCGAACTGGAGGCTAAGTGTATGAAAATGCGAACTCGCAAATGCGATAAGAGCCTTCGCGTGTGCAGTAGGAGAGGTCCAGTAGAAAGCAGTGCCCTAATTGTGAGTACTGCTGCGAGTGCTTAGTTTGCAAAACATGTTTTGGGTTCTTGCCTCTGTGACAGGATGGGACTCGCCATACCTGCTTGGAGTGTGCTTGGCCATGGAGCCCCCAACTTTATTTTTGATTTAAAAATCTTCCCGAGTAAGTGAGTAGGACTCGCTTGGTGTGCTGGTTTTGGCTGGGGTAGGGTTAATTTTTTTCATAGTAGCTTGTGTGGTGCTATGTTTTGGATTTATGATGAAAATAGTATTGATAACACACCAGTGTTTTAGTTATTGCTGAGCAGTGCTTACACAGCCTCAAGGCCTTTTCTGCTTCTCATGCTGCCCCACCAGGCTGGGAGTGGGCAAGAACTTGGGAGGGGATACAGCTGGGACAGCTGACCCCAATGGACCAAAGGGATATCCCAGACCGTATGGTGTCATGCTCAGCAGTAAAAATTGAGGGAAGAAGGAGGAAGGGGGGACATTTGGAGTTACAGCGTTTGTCCCCACCCCCACGGTGTTGTTCCCACCGTTATGTGGGATGGAGCCCTGCTTTCCTGGAGATGGCTGAACACCTGCCTGCCAAGGGGAAATAGTGAACAAATCCCTTATTTGGCTTTGCTTGTGTGCGCAGCTTCTGCTTTACCTATTAAACCGCCTTTTTCTCAACTCATGCGTTTTCTCACTTTTACCTTTCTGGTTCTCTCCCCCATCCCACTGGGTGGGAGTGAGCGAGTGGCTGTGTGGGACTGAGCTGCCGGCTGGGGTTAAACCCCAACACTTGGAAATCAGAGTCCAGAGTGGAGCATCCATGTACTTGATGGCCCCAAGGAGGACCATACTCTGTGTGGACTGGAGACAGAAACTCACTGGTACATGCAGATGCCTTTAGAAGAAGTTACACTGGTTTTCCTCTAGGAAATCTTTTGAGTTTGAGGACATCCAGGGCTTCCGCAACCGGATGGCAGCCACCAACTCCCACAGACTTCGAGAAGAGACAAATGGCACTGCAGGATCCCGGCTTGTCTACACACAGTCAGAAGACAACATCTACGAGGACATTATCTGTATGTGCCTGTGCTTCTCAGGGATGCACTCACTTTATTTAAGGGTAGCAAATTTGTTGGGGAGGGAGGAATGAAGATGAGAATGCATTGAGGCCCTCTCCAGCTCTGTGACTTTTAAGTTCTTCCCCATCCGTGCATTCTTTGTTGATGTTAGTAACTGTCTGGATGTGAACAGCCTGATGTAAGATGTCATGGAAGGTCGCTAGAATAGGCCTGTGCTAAACTGATTTCTTTATTAGCTCTTCACATGCATTGCTCGAGTGCTGCACAGAGATCAGTGTGAACACTGACAAAACTGACCTGCTTGGCAACAGAACTACTTTCTCTGCAGTGGTAGAAGTGTTTTGTTCTGCTAAGTCTGTGTACAGCTTGCCAAGTTGATGGTAGTGGGTTGGAAGAATCTTTGAGTGCTGGGAACCTAATCCATCTTAAACCAGGTCTCTCTCAGACCCTGTTAAAGCTTGGCAGACAACTGCATGCTCTCCCTGCTTACATTCCTTGCAAGAATGCAGGACTTCATCTCCTTTCATACATACCCAGTCCAATGCTTTTTCCAGGTCCTGCAAAAGAGAACCCCTATGAAGATATCAGAGCACTGCCCTTACCTTTGTGGAAGGTCCCATCTGTCTGGAAGCTACCACCCCCCCGGAGCACCAGTAGGGCTCCCAAGGTAGGGTGAGGGGATTAAATTGTCATGTAGTGTAAATTGTCACAAAGAGTCATCCTCACAAGGGCCCTATTTTGTGCTCCCCCCTGGCCCCACATTCCCCACTGCTATGTCATTGGTTTTCCGTATTTTTTATTGTTTGTTATTAATGTAAATAATAATGAACAGCCATGGCAGTAGCTGTTGATTAAGCTGCTGAGGAGCAAGAGAAAAGGAACAAGAGAGTGTTGATGAGATGATTGAGTGTGTGGGGTGGGAGTGGGATGGAGAGTTTGGTAGAGCAGGAGGCTGCAGGAAGTTTATAATTTGTGATGTGACTATTTTGACTCTGAGCTTGGACCAAAACTTAATCCCATGCTTCACCATCTCTTCTGATTCTGTTTTCTAGCCTCCCCCAAAACCTCCCTTCCTCAGTCGCAAGACTCTTGAGCTAAAGCCCTCCCAGACAAGTTTCCAAGGGAAAATGGTGAAGGACACAACTCTGCCTGTCACACTGACTGAGTGGAAGCTGTTCCGAGCAGTAGAGGCTGCTAGCAAGAGAAAGAACTTGTCCTGGGTGAGATTTAAGCATGAAACATTACTTCTTGCATGGCATTTCAAACTCTTGTCACTTTGTCTAGCACCTTCTAAGTGCTTTGTAACTTGTCACAGAGCTGTGTGTCTGGTAGGTGAATGCTGGTTAGCACTACTGTATGTATGGACAAGTGACCCTGCTCAAACCATTTCCCTTCCAAGTAGCAGGGCAGGTCTTTGGGGATCAAAAAACGGAGTGCCAGTTCTAGCTGGGGCGGTGGTGATTTTCTTGGCCAAGACTCTGCAAATGGAGTACTAGGTGTTGACCTGGAGATCAGTGCTGTGTGAATACCAGCGCTTCCTCATGCTTTGTCTTTTAAGCCTTTTTCCCAATGCTTCCATGAAGTGTAATGATGTTGATTTTGTGCTGAATGCGGTACAGGAATGCAAGGAAGCTCTCTGTGAGCTAAAGGGCCAGCTCTGTAGAATTGTGTGTACATGTCCCATGCTCCTGATGACGTCTCAGACTGACCCTTACATTCTTGCTGCAGGCACCAAGTTGTTAGATGGCTGACAGTGTGGGGCTGCTGTGGGGAGCTGGCTGGGCTCTTGGTTACTTGGCACATTGGCTTGGCGCTCTTGACTTGCCATCAGGAACATACCCTTGCAGCTGTTTCATAGTCGAAAGGTGAAGAACAGCTTTTAGGGATAAGCATATTTCACGAAGCCTTCATACAGTTCTCCCTTCTGCTGCCTCTGGCTGCTCCCTCCTGCCTGTGTGCAAAGGCAGATACGCTTCCAAGGCCAGAGTAGTGAGAAAGGCTTTTAATCCACCTTCACGATAGAGGACTCCATTGTAATTCTCATTTGATGCATTGGGAGTCTTTCTAGATAACAAGTATTGGTTACCAGCTCATGTCCCTCAGTGTTAAAATGAAGCACGTGCTCTAGGACAGCTGCAGCTACCGCTGCAGTGGCACTTTGTGCAGAGGACCCAAATTCTGGTTGTGGTAGTGGCAACAACTCACTTTTGCCGTGGTAAAATCATTTGACTTCTGCAGATGATTGTTTCTTGTGAAAATTGGGTGTATTTGCTCAAATTGCACAAGACTGTGAGGTAGACTTGGACAGCTGCAAAATACTTTTCAAATGTTAAGTACTTTAGAGTAACAGGCAACTTCTCTATGTGTTTTTAAACAAACTGTACACCTGGAAAATCAAGAAGGAGGTGGCAAGATTGTAAAAATGGTGTGATGGAGAGTATCCTTCATTTGGAAGGGGAAAAGAAAGCATTCTCCAAAAGCAAACCTGTTCCAAAAATCTGGTAACAATTTACATGCGGGGAGTACACTTTGCTCTTTTTGCTCACAAGGAATTGAGCCAAGATTGAGAGATTGAGAAAAGGATTGGAGTCTAAAAAGAAAAAAAAAATGACTTATTGCTTAAGAAACACATAGCTGCCTTAAACACACCCGGTATCTTTCACTGGTGACTCAACTGCACAAAAATCAGAACAGAAATTGAAATCCTCTAAGTAAGGCTGGATGGTAGAGGGGAAAGAAGGCAGATTTTGCTGGAGAAGCACTGCTTTCCACTGTGGGCTGTTTTCTTCCTTGCAGCCTCATCGTGCTAGGAGGACTGGCATACGCAGAGACTGGGGAGAAATAGATCTGAAAAGGAGAAGAGCCTAAGCCTAGTTTGCTGAGCTGGGGGTAAAGGCTTGAGCTGAAAAACAGGTTCTCTTGCTGAATATCTGCCTTTTTATGCAGTATTTGTGGTGACAAATGGCTGGGCCCCACCCTCCTACATTCGGTGGCAGCATTTAATGAATTCTTGAGACAAGAATGAACTTGACCTGCTCACTGCATTTAGCATAAATCTTTCTTCACAATGAGGTGACAGCCGCCTTTGACACGCAGGATCAAGCAGCCACTGCAGCATTGTATACCTGGCAGCTGAGGGGGGGAGTCCAGAGGCCTGTGACAGGAGTAAAGGAAAGCATTAGGACTTTCTTTTAAGGCTGTTGTGACCAGTGGAAGGAAGGTTAACAGCGTCAACTTGGAGTGTCTAAATGCTGCCCCTTCTTTCCTGTCGTTAGCTTAGTCTGCACTGGGCTATGTTTGTTTCCAAATTTTTTCTTCCAGTGGACGAGGTCTGTGGTGTCCCTGCAGCATAGACCCATTATTCTGTCCCACTGTCTTTCTTTACCTATGGAAAATGAAAGTACATAATCCTTTCATTTTAGCAAACTACTCTGGGACGAGGACTGTGCTTAGAGCAGCTTTGTTCTGTGTTGGACACAGTGCTTTGGAGAACCTGCTGTAGCTGTCTGACATCCAGCTACAGCAGCAAACTTCAAAAAACGAAACAAACAAACAAAACCCAAACACCAAGCTACATTGAGAGAGCTCTGCTTTTTGTGGGCTTGGAAAGAACTGGGATGCTTGAGAGCACGCGGAGTTCAGGGTCCTTTGTGGTGGAGGGTTAATAAGGTATTCCTGCAAGTGCCTTTGCGGTGGGCCTCTAATAGAAAATGGAGTTCTGATGTCAGACACTTTGCCGCTTCTGCTATCTGGTAAGCAAAGTATGATAACTTCCAGAATGCTTGTACAGTTTGGTGTCAGTTTTGAGTTGTGCTAACAGTAATCTCTCTCTTGTAGCAGAAATTCTGTGCTCATTCATTATCCAGTGAGCTGTGCTAAAAGTACTCTAGCAAGCAGTCTCGGAGCCAGGGTCTCTGGCAGGACTTGAGCAGCCTTTCCCAAGTGTTGTGGTGCCAGATGGTAGCTGTTGGGCTGCAGTCCTGTTGGCACCTGGACCCTTTTCTGCACCCCCACGTTAACCTCTGCTTCTGCTCTGGATTTCAGCTGGTACTAAAAATACATGAGATCTTTGATTCTAAGCGTGGAAAGAAGAGGGTGAAGTTGCTCGGTCCTGCTGGAAGAGAAGCGCCTCCAGTGAAAGGTATAGAGGTGTCCAGCAGCATTCTCTTTGCTATAAACCTCTCAAGCAGCACAGTTCCTGTACATCCTGGGGTACTGCTCGCAGGCCAGGCACCACCACCCCCTGCAGCTCATGCTGGGCTGACTCAGCAGTGCTAAACCTCATGTCTTGCAGCTGGAATTGTTGAGTTTTCAGCACTGCTAGGATTGGGAACGCTTGCCTAACCCAAGTTTAACACTGTCACAAATGGAAGATTCCACTGTGATTCCTGAAGAGCTGGGCTGCTGGTTAAAAGTGCTTTTTCAAAAAAGAATAAAAAACCCCAAAATTCCCCACAAAACCACTTGGCACGAGAACTACCTCTGACTACTCCATTCATTGCTTTTGTGCCTCTAAAGTGATATTCTTGTGTTCTTCTGATTTTGTAGCCGTGGTATAGTCTTTATTTATAGTATATTTTGTTCAGCAACTCTGTTAACTTTTACAGCAGCATCAAAGAACTACCTGGTTTGTGTTCTTTGCTTGTGTTCAGCTGACCTACAGGTGGTTTACTGGAAACAGTGACTTGATATCAACTCAGCGTTTTCAATTTTACTGTTGTAGCACATTTGCCAGTACTGGCTGTTCTTTGCTGATGCTTTGAGCAGGAGAGGTGGGCAGCCCTGAGTGATGTTGGTCTCATGAGTCTAAAGTTCTCTCTCTTTCCCAACTTTGGGTGTTGCCCATCTTCCTTCTGCATGGCTAATAAGTGAAAACTATGTGTGTTTCAGGTGAAACCAGTGGGAATGAAAGTGATACGGAAAATCAGCCAAAAAGTGAGTGACTCACAAGGGCTGGTCCTGTCCCCATAGCACTACACATCTGGCTAAGGCTCCAATGGGATAAGCACGGTGACTAGTTGTGGCTTCTGCCAAGACAGAAAAGGGACTACCTTAAGAGGCAGCATGGCCAAGGCTGGGCGCTATTGCTGTGACAAATCAACCTCTATTTCTGCCACTTCTCCTGTGCCCTTGAGGTTTAATGCCATTAATCTGCCAGTCACTAGAAGTAGATTCATTTTGGGGTTGGTGGAGTCACAGTTAACTAAAATATGTCTTGCAGGACATTGTCCCTGGATAACCTTTGCTGCTAAAGGTTATCTCCCCCCTGCTTCCTTCCCTTGATTCTGTTTTATATGTATAATGTTGTGAAATACCCTTTCCTCTGGGGAGAAATCACTTGTTATTTCTTATTATTTGTCTGGCTATTTGTCTGGTTCCACAGTCCTGAGTTTGATCATAGGCCCAAACTACGGACTTGAAATACCTGCTTGGTTTTAGCTGGTGTGGGAAGGACCAAAGAGGTCTTAGTCTCTCTGCTGGTAAGGTTTGAATGCGAAATGGTAATGGTTGCCCAGCAGCCCTGATGAGAGACTCTATCATGTCTGTAAGCAAGCATCTAGCGAAAAAGACCAACCGAATTGTTTGAGATGTTTCATTTACTTGGAGGGAAGCATACAGAAGGCCTTAACTTGGAGCAAACAGTGAAGTTCCACTTTTTTATGTTAAGGAAAGTAATGGAGAGTGAAGAGTCTCTGCAGAAACACAGTGATTGAGTCACTGCCTGATGTAAGAGTTGTTTCCAAAGTGTCCAGAATGTGTCATGGTGCCTGGGCCGCAGGAATTTCTTACATCAGAGTGCTGTGCCTGTGCTTGTGAGACTGTACTGCCTGTCAGGTCGTCCCAGCCTGGAGGTTTCTTGGCCAGGAAACTGGCTCTGCCTCTCTCGAATGCCTGTGCTGCTTTACGGAGAAGCTGCCTGAGGCCTGGCAATTAGTGAACTGGTGGAGCTGGGCTTCTTCTCGCAGCTGGGCTTCCCTTGTTGTTAACCACGATGTGTTGCTTTGAGATGTTGTCGTGGATGGAAATATTTGACACGGTGATGAATTTACTAATGATTTGAGGCAGATGAAGAGATTAAACTTTAGCAGCACTTAATCATTAACCAATGTAAGGGTTTACAAGGTGATTTACCAAAATAATTGAACAGCGACTTAATTACAGATTCAAAAATGACAAGATTCACGCAAACTTACTATAAAGTATTCAGATCAATATGTTGATATAAACACCATGCAAGGAGTCACACACACACCACCCGAGTCTTTCACTGCTAGGACCGAGGTCCCTTTGCAGTGAGTGACTCCAGTGAGCCAACAGGTGCCCCTTTTCCTAAATCAATATGTTTAAGAACACAAAAACCTATAAACACACAGGTAAGGAGACAGAAAATACTTGGATCCAGTAAAATATATGAACATCCACTCTTGTAAAAGCTGATTTATATATCAGAAACAGAGAGACAGATAGAGAGCTGGATGAAAGGGAGGCTAGCCTACAGCTAAAATTTCCCTCTTCTGGAGTTCAGAGTAAATACTCACAATGCATCGACATTTCTCAGCGGGCCATAATTGAGACTGGAGAAGGTTGACTCGCTCTGGCCCTTTAATCCTTGAGGTGTTTGCCTGAGTGGCGTCCCAGCTCAGGGGACATGCTGGTCACAGCCCACTGCAATCCAGGAGAGCTCAAAGGGTCTCACTAGAGTCGCTGTTTGTAGGGTCTGAGATAATTGACTTTTGTCAGGTACTTTTCCAGTCCGGCCCAACTTGGACAATGGGATATTCTTGTACATTCCACCAGTTGTGCAGCTCCAGAACTTGCTAGATCTTGACGTTCCGGTATCACCCCTCCTCTTTGGGCCACAACCCAGGTGCTGTCAGGGGGTGATTGATTATCGACTGTTTCGAAACAATAGGGCACGCTGGAACCAGGTGCACTAAGGGGTTCTGGTCCGTTGCCCTTCGTGTTCTTTCCTGTTTTATGTTGGGTTATTACATGGCGCAGGTAAGGGGAAATCATGCCAAGCACCAAGTGGCCAAAGGGTGGAGGGGTTGCACCACCACAGATGTGTGGAAAGAATGTCAGGACAGCAGGGGAATGCTAGCTGTTGGTCAAGAGGGATTTGGAGAGCTGCTGCCAGGCCAATGCTCCCTGTCTGGAACAGGTCTGTGCTTGAGGAGCTGATGCAGGAGTCCAAGTCCTGTAGAGCACAGCAGTGATGTTAGGAAAATGCACCCGTCTCTTTGCCTCTCTTCTAAAGGTGGTGACAAGTCCTGTTCTGTGACCTGTAGGCGTGTGGCAGTGACAACCACAGTCTGGCTTTGTATTTGTTCCTTTCTTCAGGCCGGCACAGGTGCCTGCTGCAGGTGCAGTCAGCCTCCAAGAGGAACCCGCACTACCAGACTTTGGAGAGGGACTTGATAGAGCTTCAGGAGCAGCAGCTATTTGAGCTGTTTGTGGTGGTGTCGCTGCACAAGAAGGCATCTGAGATGACATACGCACCACAGATCATACAGCAGTTTCCTAGCAAGGTAGGAGCTGCATGGAAACCTGCCCACAAAACACACTCAGCAGCTATTTCTTTCTTTGCAGTGTGTATCCTTTCCTAAGTTCTATACTGGTAAAGCTGGCCCATTGGTTAGAATAGGGGCTTGGAAATATGAAGCACCTTGCGTTGTTACAGATGTAATGGATAGCCTTGGGCAGTTGTTGAACCTCTTTCTTGGTAATGAGCTTACTTTTTTTTTTGGAATTAGGAAGGCTCCTACTCTCATTCTAATTGCCTGGAAATATCATAAAGTCATACTGTATTGTGATACGCTGCTGAGGCAGCCTGCAGGAGAGGAAAGGGAGTGCAGTGCTCTGTTCCCAAAGCTGACGTGACCTCATCCTGGTAGTCTGTGACTTACAAACATGGAGTGAAGCGATTTGACTGATGGTGCACAGGAACTAGAATCCCAGGGCTTTCACGCTTATTTATATTTTCCTGGCAAAAAAAAAAATCAAAATGGCAAAGCCATGTGTACTAGCCCCCAAAAAAGAGAGGAGAACTGTGGAAGTTAAAGTACTGTAGCTAGAACAAGCCATTTGAAATAAGCTTGCTTTCTGTCTGTTCAGCCCAAATGGATTGTAAGGTCAGTGTATGACTCCAAATTATGACAGTAGTTACTGTGAAGCTGAGAAGATGAAGCCTTGATGCTTGCTTCTGTGGTTCCAGATTGAAATTAATACTCAGTTGTCACTGTCTAGGCTTGTACCTGCTGCCTTCCACTAAAAAAAAACCAGAACAAAACAAGTAATTTTATCTGTGCTATCAGGAGTAAGCCAGAGATTATTAAGGAATCTGCACGTCATCCAAATAGAGAAGGAGATGTCAGATTCATTAAGGGAGGTTATGTGGGACTCCAGCAGGACCCATAGTGTCCAGCTGCATAAGGGATTTGTGTGCAAATAACTGTAGTGTCTTAAATGTGTGAACATTTTGGATTCACAAAATGAATAAGGGACTACAGCCAGAAAGAGTGCAGTCTTAATTTAGTGGGTAAAACTGAACATACATAAATCATATCTGCTAGAAGTGCAGACTTTAGGGTGTTAGGAGGAGGAAAGGAACGTAACCAGATTTAGCTTTTCCCTGGTGTAACCTCGCAATCTGTTCATCGCCTTTGGGAAGGGCAGTGCATTGTTCTTTTCCTGCTGCCTGAGCAGACAATCAGACCCAACTGTACCATGTGGCTCTTTTCTGGCTTTTATAAATGCACTAACAAACCAAATTATTTTCTCCGTGTTTATTTATCCTCTGCTCAAATTAAAGTGTTTTGGTGAGTGACTTTATACACTAGCGTGTTGGGATTTTGCAGGAAACATTGCCCGGTAATTATGGAGGTGTTCCAATTACAAATCGTCTCCCTTCTAAAAATAGCCTTGCTTCCAAGTAATCTGCTTGTCACCCTCTTCTTTGGGCTGCATGCCCAAGGACATCAAAGCTTTTGTAGAACTGTTACTCTGTGAAAATGCTGTACTGTTTTCCTAACAGCTCCTTCATGCTGTCACAGCTTGGGGCACTGGAATAACCTAGATGCGCTGACTGAGAGTACGGTGTCTAAAATCAGCTTTATGCAATAAACTTTCCTCTTCTCAGGGGCATTTCCTACTTTAATGTGATCTCTCTTATTTGAACTCTAACCATTCTATTATTCTATGAAAACCTTCCTTTTGCCCCTTCTGGGCAGTTTTGAGCATGGAAAGTTGTCCTGTAGTCTTTGAGGGATTTGACTTGAGCCCACACATGGTAACTGGAACATGTGATTCAGATATACTGTTTTCACCATTGAATTACGAGTGATCTGCACATCACAAGCTGAACACGTTCCTGTTCCCCTTAGGGTCTTCACATCTCCTAGGAACAGAACTGAGGCAAGCTGACACAACCATCATTTGGGGGATCAGTTCTAGCTTCATTCCCCAATAAACTTGGCCACGCTTGTAAATCTGTAGTCAGTTCTTAGCAAGACCAGCTGGGTGATTTCACAAAGGTCTAATCAGCAGGAAAGATGCAAGAGGGAACTGGGAATCTGTTACAGTCAGAATATGTTCTGCTACACTTCTGCACTAGCTATCTGATGGTTCAGCATTTGGAAGTGTTGGGAAGATACTGTCTGCCATTGTTTTAAATGCTGCAGCTGTGCACCATGCTTAGTGACTTCAAATGCGTGTTACCCCTCCAGCCTGAACATCCCTTCAGACAGTCAAAGGATACTGAAGAGAGGCTAAAGGTCATTCCCAAGTTCTGCTTTCCAGATCCCAAAGACTGGTTTCCTGCATCAGACCTTAAAAGGTAAAGACTTGTTTTTGAATGCTCACGCCTGAAACAGGCAATGCTGAAAGCTTAGGTATGTGCCAGTTTCCTGAACCAGAGGAACTGCAGCCAGAGCAAAAAAATACGGGAAAGGATGAATCCCTAACCCCTCTGATAGAGGAAGATGAGATATGGAGGTGGACTCAGAAGTGCTCCTTCTGCCCAAGCACCATCTTTCCTATAAGAAAGAAGTTTGTAACATCTGTTGAAGGCCAGCTCCCGCGACTGGCAAGCGCTTGTGTTGCTCCTTGGCAGAATGGAGAAGCAGCTGGGAAGGAAGAGAGCTGTAGTAACTCAATGAGAGTCCATGAGCTGCAGGTTTTTACACTTGAATAGAGCCTGAAGTAGCTTGCTGACCACAGCAAGGGGGTCTTCAGCATGACCAGAAAGAGAATGGCTTGTAGTTTGTGTGCTTTGTTTGTCAGTCTCTTCTCTGAACTGAACGGTGAATTTAACCCTGACTGTTCTTTGGTTCCCCAGTGAAACTTTTTCTTTTGTGTTGACGGGTGAGGATGGCAGCCGATGGTTTGGGTACTGCAAGAAGCTCCTGGTAAGCATCAGTGTGTTGGGTGGAGTGTAAAGAATGCATTGATAAATACACAGTCAAGTGCAGGACATGAATCAGCAGTAACTTCCCATGAGGGTTATGTAGCACCTGTGCTGCTGCTGAGGTTACCAGCCCTTTGCATGCAGAAGGGAAGGAGCATGATGATGCCCGGCAATACAGTGAAATGGGCTCTGGGCATGAAAGACAGCTCCTGGAACTGGTCATTCCTCGGGAATCTTTTAAGTCAGAAGTGTAGAGGGACCTACAGCAGAAGGAATTCTGCGAATCAGCTGCAGTGTAGGTGCTAGGTTCCTTACTGCCTCTCTGTTCTCAGCCTAACTGTTCCGTTGCCTTTCAGCCGGAGGGGAAAGGGAAGCGCCTTCCTGAGGTGTACTGCATCGTTAGCCGCCTGGGCTGCTTCAACCTCTTCTCCAAGGTGAAGTGGGGAGAGCCTGTTCCTTCTTATTGGACTTGAGTCTCTGACAACCTGCAAGCTCCAGAAAGTAAATGGATGCCTCTGTGCAGTCTAGAATTGCTTAAGGATTGTAACTCATGCCGGGAGAGTGGAGCTTCCTTGCCAGCTTTGCTTTGGCAAGGCAAATAAAATGATACCAGTGCTGAGACTTGTCAGCTGATACACAGACAGCTATTCCTTCAGCAAATTATTGTCAGGAAGTGGCTTCTAATACCTGATATTACTGATGGTGCCCCCTCATCCTCTTCTTCCGTGACTTGGAAATGGAAAATCAGTTTTGAGGGGGGCGGGGGAGGAGATCTTAGCTTGTTTCTCCTAGCACCATGAGGAGTAGATAAAGACGTAAAGACTGGGGAAGGCTACTGCAGGTAAAGGACAACTATTGCAGAAGAATACAGGGGCAAGCTTATGATGAAAGCTGATTTCTAATCGTTGCAGCGCAGAGTTTCTAAACTGTTTCAGAAAGATTTCTTGGGGAGGAGCATGGGATGTTGCTCTTCTTATTTCTCTAACTAGTTGTGAGAATTTGGTTACCACATACAAGATGTTTCCTTGCAGTAGCAGGAGACTGGATTTGAGAATGGAGAGTTGTACTCCCAGGTATCTATTCCCATTTGATTGTTTGGACACTCAAGGAGGAGCTTTCACAGGGATCCCAAGCGAGGGGGGAGAGGGCTGTGAGTCTGTTGGAGCCTTCACATGTAGCTATGGCATGGGACGCTCTAGCAGAGGTTCATGTCTCCTCTGGCTCACCAGCAGGCATTGAACCAATGTCCAACATACTTTCTTGCAGATTTTAGATGAAGTGGAGAAGAGACGAGAGATATCCCCAGCCCTAGTACACCCATTTATGCGTAGTGTAATGGAGGCGCCTTTCCCTGCTCCTGGACGCACCATCGCTGTGAGGAGTTTCCTGCCAGGAGCAGGAAATGAGGTAATGGAGATCAGAGCTGGCCTTCCTCTGTTGATGGTGTCTCTGGGTCATAGCGGCACTTTGCAAACTGCACTGTAGAGTGATGCTGCCTCTAAACAATTGGTCGGAAGATAATGTCCTAATGTCTGAAGGGAGGCTGCCGCAGAAGCTGGCTTCCTGTTGAGTCACCTGCTGTGGCATTCCCCTCCAGCGCTCTGCATCTCTTCTTGCCTTTCAGGTGGTGGAACTCTGCCGTCCGTTGGACTCTCGGCTCGAACACGTTGACTTTGAATGCCTGTTCAGGTGTCTAAGTGTCTCTCACATTATTCGAGTCTTTGCTTCTCTCCTGCTGGAAAGGAGGGTGATCTTTGTTGCTGACAACTTAAGGTAAAAAATGAGTCTGACTGACAAGTTCTTTCTGAGGGATACTATTTTTTCTTCTGTGTTTGGGCTTGTTTCATGTGCAAGCTTGTCTAACTTTTTGTAAATAGTTAAATTTAAAAGCTTTTTGCAGAGTTACCACACGTGCATGCTTTGAATTTGGAGTATGCTATTTACCCACGAGGAGATAAGGGAATGTTTCCTATACATCTTTAGTCTGGGGTGGTGCTATTGCTAGCTCCCCATAACTGACTTTAAAAGTGGATGCATGGGGCTTCTGCTGATGCATAAACAATGTACGTGAATTACATTTTCCCTGAGCATTTCTAACCTGTGTCTGTAGCTGAGTACTGAATGAGACATTGACAATCCACTCTATGCTTCTCTTACCTTTCTAGCACTCTGTCTAAATGTGGCCATGCCGCAGTTGCAACGCTTTATCCCTTCACTTGGCAACACACCTACATACCAGTCCTGCCAACTTCTATGATTGATATTGCGTGCTCTCCAACCCCATTCTTAATTGGCATTCTCTCCTGCTCGTTACCACAGCTCCAGGACCTGCCCATAGAAGAGGTGAGAATTAGGTGAAGCACAGTGGAGGGACAATGTCAGTGGTACGAGGCTAACCTCTCTGGAATAATCTCTGTGGATTCTGTCTTAATATAAACTCTGAAACTTTTCTGAGACAGTTGGTGAACTTGCCAGATGCGCGTCAGATAAGTAATACTCACTGTTCTTATAGACAGGCTGCAGTTACGCAAAACTTGTGTTTCATGTGTGACATCCCCTGCCACTGGGGACATTTTAAAAAAAAAAAAAAAAAAAGTTTTTTTCCTTTACAGCAACATACCTGGTTCTAAGAGTCACTGTGTTTTGTACATCTTTCCCCAGGTTCTGATTGTCGATCTTTGTGCTGACAAGTTCTTGCAAGAGGTGAGTGAAATAACAGTAACAGTACCACTCATGGTTATATGCCAGGAAAATAAAAGAAAATGAAAACAAGAAATCAGCAAACGCTATTACTCATGTGTAGACTCCAGTGGCTGAAGAAATATCTTGCATTCCTTTTTGATCAATAGAGAAGGGAACAGGCTTACAAATCCTTGTTGCAAGATTGAGGTGTCATGAGGTACAGAGCTCTGCGAAGCCAAAGATGCTGCTTATCTGAGCTGAATTTAAAAACAGATACTTGGTTCATGATGTGAAGTGGACCACTAAGATTCTTTGCCGCTTTCTGGCTGTCTTTCCGTGTACCCTCTACAGGGCTTTCCCCTCTCTCCTCTAGCTGGTGTGTGTTTGTTGGGTTTGGCTGGGTTTTTTTTTCCTACTGATAGTGTAGGAGACAAATTGCGACAGCTCACTTGTGGTTCTCTGATGAACTTTGCCTAATGTGCTTCTACATCACCAGAGAAGTAGCTATAAACGTACTGGAGAATTAGTGTTTCAGGAGGATATTACCATGTCCTTTTCCTTGCCTTACTGTTCTGTTTTGCATTGCAGCCTGCAACTGGAGAAAGGTATTAAAGGATCGGGGTGTTTTTAACCATGATGTTGAGACTTGTCATATTTTCTCAACAGACTTTTGTTGTTCTTGTGTGTTTTATCACTGGTATAGTAAGCCCAAGTCTGTGTCATGGATATAGCACCCATTGTTCTGTGTTGGCCGATTGTGTGTGTGACTGTCATAGTATGCAGTCAGAGGGTGCTGAGCAAACGTTTTTCATTTCTGTGGCTACAAGACAAATGTATTGTCTCCACCAAGATATACCATATCACTGGGTAACTTCCCTCTAACTGTTTTAGGCATGTTATGAGTATTTCTCATCTGTTCACAATGAGAAGGTTCTACTGATGATAGATGTGACACAAAAATATTTTCATGGCTGTTTTTAGGTATCAGATGAAGATGAGATCCTGCCTCATAAACTACAGGCTGCGCTTGTACAAATCTTGGAAGAACGAAGTGAAATCTTGTCACATGAGCAGAGTGACATACAAGGTACTTCTATGGAAAAGTGTTTTCACATTAGCAAATCTCTACAGCTCCTGTGTAGTTAATATAAAAATGAGCAAATGGAAATAAACTATGGGAAGCGATGTTTTAGAAAGCTATTTTCCTGTAATCTTGCTGGGAACATCTTTCTTGTGAATGTGTTAGAAAGAAGTTTGGGGTCGTAGAATCATAGAATCGTTTAGGTTGGAAAAGACCTTTAAGATCATCTAGTCCAACCATCGTTCCTCTTTTCAGAGTCAGTACGGGTAGAGCTCGAGTTTGCCTTGGGGCAAGTGTATCAGTTCTCGTGCTTTGAGTTTTCTTTGATTTTTTTGTAAGTGACAGAGAACATTTTTCTTTAACAGAGAACATAGCAAGTTTCTGTATTTTGGAGGGTAATCTGGCAGATCATTTTCAAAGTTTTAGAATGGAATCTGTCTCAGCTGCAGCAGAAAGTTGACACGGGAGAGAAATCTTAATATTAGAGCTGTGGCTTCTTTGATATCAAAAAATCATCTGAAATTTCACAGTCTCAGACAGCCAGCCTAAAAACTAAATGCTGCTTCTCTTTTAGAAGAGGAATAAACAAAGTGATGAATGTAGAGGGAAATTTCTCCTCTGTTCTCCTCTTCACAGGTGACATGCCTCTTAACTCCCTGGTCTCTGAAGCTTTTGTGCAGTTCTTTGTGGAGATCGTTGGACACTACTCCCTGCACATGAATGTCACAGAAAAAGGGGAGCGGGTGTTTCAGCGGGAACTGTTCCGTAAATCTCATGTGTCACGCAATGTGCGTCATTTCTTGCACTTCTTCATGGAAACACAGATGTTTGCAGGGTTCATACAGGATCGAGAGCTAAGTAAGAACATGGTCAAAGGTGAGGTTTGATCTTACTTTCTTGTTTTACAAACTCACTTTCAAAGTATAATATTAATGTGACTTTGACACTTCAGAAGACTTTTGTCCTGGCAAGTTATCCTGTTGGCATTTTGGTGTATGGAATAGCTCCATGCCTTTCTAATTACTCAGTTCATCTTACGAAGCAAAGAAATTTTGCATCTCTCTCCTTTCTGGGCTTGATCCTGAAGCTTAGATTACATATGTGATTCCCTTTTCCTAACCTCCTTGTTAATGATATAAGACGCCACCTGCTAAAAGATGGAATAGCTCATCTAGGTGAGTGATTTAATTTTTTTTTTTTTCCCCCCTCTTTAGGCCTTTTTGAGGTCCGTGCCTCGGAGTATTTGGAGAGTATGCCAGAGACAGAACCAACTGGGATGAACAAAATCCTTCGCAGCCTTGGTAAAGGGACACCCTTGCTTTTGGTTGATTTTTTTTTTTTTAAATGAATGTAGCTATTAAACGAATAGTTGTATGCAAGAGAGCAGGGCCCGTTCTTTGCCTTGTGCACTTGTGTGCTTTTTGTTTACATTTGCCCCTTCAGGGGATGCTGAACACTTAAGATTTTTGTTTTATTTTTAAGCTTTTGCATCTTTAGATAAAGTTTGTGGGAGTTGCCTAATCCTAGAGCTGTCTAAACTTGTTTCTTAACGTTGGTCTTGGCTGGGCACGCACTAAGGGGACAGAGCGGCCACGCGTGGATTCCCGCCTTAAGACGTTCCTCAGCCATATGACTCCTGGAGCGTCTTCAGCTCCTAATGATGGTTTTTTTTCTCCGTAGGGAGTAAAATGAAATTTCTTCAGAAGAAATGAACGTGCGCTGCTGCGGGCCAGCGAAGCAGGGGGGTGGGAGGGGGTGCCGCCGGACTCGTCCTTTGCCTGCTGGAGGGCTGGGGCTGCCCGGGGCCGCGGGGCCCCGTTTGCTGCTGCCGCCGCTAATAACCGTCCCACAGCTCACACCGCGCCCGTGTCTCCCTTCCGTTC